>CATIWF010108288.1:0-12069 GCA_949630135.1 Balakata baccata
CTAACTTTCTGCCATCAAAACAGAATTCAAGCAGCTTACCCATGGAAATCATGTAATTTGGACCTCCTAAATCATATTCTATTAATCATAAATTAAAACTAGCAATTTATGGTGATAACTAACCTTCAGATGGCTCTCTTCTATGGCCTTGTTGCTGGAGAAAATTGAGAGAAAGAAGGGAAGGAAGAGGGACACAAATGCTGCCTGAAAATAAGATAAGGCAGCTTAAGCCCATTTTTCAACCGACTCAACTTTTTGCTTTTTATTTTTTTTTCTGATATTATATTTAAATAATTTAAATAAATAATAATAATTAATTATTATTATTATTATTATTATTATTATTATTATTATTATCTCTATATAATTATAAGTACTTAGTGCCAAAATACTATCTAGTCAATTTGTCTACTTTAATTTAAATATGCTAAATTTCCTTTATTTCAAAAGTAATCATTTATTAAATTTCATTTTCAATATCTTGTGTCCTTATTTAAATTATAGCTAGACACGTAAGACTTGGTCCTATTGCGATAAACCGACCCGTGTCAAGTCTATCTCATGAATACATCTAGCTAAAATCCCTACGTATGCATGTGTTTCGTGTGACAGACATTTATAAAATAAATATGTCCAAATGAAATGCATGTATGGATGGTCGAGAATATTACAGCCTTTGCATGCTTTGAATATCCTAATGAAGGTGTTGCATCATATCCCTCATGGTGTTGAAGGATTACATTTGAAAGTCATAAAGACTTTGCAAGGTGATTTGTTGTGGTTGAAAAGGTGGAGGCATTTCTGGTGCACTTGAACTTTTTCCTCCTATAGAGAGCCTTGCCCACTTCCTTATAGCCTCTTGAGTAGCCTTTTAGGCGCCATGTTCTCCAAGGGCATAGAAAAAGGTATTAACTTCCTTGAAGGGCCTTGCAATTGAGTAGATATTGGATGCCCAAGAAGCTATCATATTGAGAGCGAGATGAAGAGAAAAGTGCACAATTTTCATCCATCATGAGATGAAGATACCTTGCAAGATAAGTGATTTGATGTAACACCCTGGACCATCCATACATGCATTATCACATACATTTCATTTGAACTTGTACATTTTATAAATGTTATTCACATGAAACACACACATACATATTGATTTTGGCGTGAACGTGTTGATGAGATAGACTTGCCACAAGTCAGTTTATTGCAATAGGAGCAAGTCGTTCATGTCCAGTTATAAGTTAAATAAGGACACAAGATATTGGAAATGAAATTTGGCATAGTGAAATTAATTAGATTGGACTATTTGATTAGATAGTATTTTTTTTTTACATTGACTAGGTACATGTAAATGTGTAGATGAAATAATAATAATAATAATACTAATAATAAATAAATATTAAGTAAATGAATAAATAATTAAATTAATTAATTAATTAAATCAGAAAAGTTAAAAAAAAAGAAAGAAAAAGAAAAAAAAAGAAAAGGAAGAAAGGATAAAGGAAGGAGTTTTGGCTTATCCATTGCTGTTTGTTTTGGCTTTTCACACATTTTAAAGAGCCATTTTCTCCTTAGCCCGTTCCTTCTTCTTCTTCTTCTACCCCCATAAGAGCCTTCTTTTCTTCATTGTTTCACCTAAGTTTTGCAGCAAATTCAGCCCTTGCAAGTTTGTTCTTGGTAAGTAATCATTTCTTCTTGTTTAAGTGTCCATTATGACTGATTAGGGTCCATCACAAACAGTGTTTTAACACTCGATTTTGAAAGCCATAGAGATGATTTTGGAAAGGTGTCAAATATAACACCTGTAGTTTATGTTTTAGATTTATGGATATATAAATAGTTTTGTATGATTTGGTGTCTGTGGAAAGATATTGGCATCGGACTGGAACTGGTTCAATTGAGAAACCTAGTTGAATCATCTATTGTTTTGATTTTTTTCTATATGATTGAGTCGATATTGGAGGAACTCAAAATATAAAAGTTGTAGATATATGTGTTATCTAGTTTTATACTAAATTTCAGGAGAGTTATGGCAAAAGAGTCATGTCCATTCCACATTTGAGCTGTCTGCTTAGTGTCCTGTATAGATCAAGTCAAAATTTTGCCAATTTTGAACTCCTTGTAGATATAATTTCTAAATGGTCAAAACATAAATTATAGATACATGTCTTAGCTAAAGTTTGACACAAGTATCACCGAAATAGGTTATGGATTGTATGAGATATGGCCTTCAGAAATCAGACTGGTTTGGATGCCAACTCTGTTTCTGACTAGTCAAAATTACCCCACCATATGAGGACTTTAGAAACCGAATTGATGAAAGTTGTCAACATGAAAAATGTTCTATTTTAACATATCTATGTGCATAAAAATTTACATAAAAATATGACTTACAGGTTATGAGATATGAAGAATGAAAATTGGTGGCTCAAAACTGCCTAAGGGCAAAAACAGGATAGAAAACAGAACATGCATATAGATTGCATAAAAAATTACACAATGGTCCAATTGTTCTAAAATTGAGATATGTTATAGTCCTCAAGTTAGCTTTAATTAGAAATAAGAATCATACAAATTGGACAAGTATAGAAAAGGTTATAAGCTATTTGAACACAGCAAGGTCACACTGCCATAATACCAAACCCTACTTAGTGGTCAATATTATGTATATTTCAATTTGTTTAAGTTTCATTAAGCTTATTTAGCTACCAATTGACCAAGTATACATTCAATTAGGCCCACAGTATATTGGAGAGTCCCAATGAAGTGAAAGACAGTAAGTTAGAGCTTCAATATCAAAAGAAAATGTGAGTTTAATTATCAAACGATTTCTTTGGTATGTGCTACGTGTAATGTGATTATTACATGTTAAGTGTAATGTGACTTGATTTGCTTTATTTGAATTACATGATTACTATGATATGGCTAATGAGACTGTATTGAATGTAAAGTACATGTTTGGATTACATGTATAGATTTTCTTTGTATAAGGCGAAAGTTGACTGAAATGTATAATGATTGCTGCAAATGCATATGCATATGGACTTAAAAGGCATTGTGACTACCTAAATAGCATTGAAAAGTAAAAGAAAAGGCCTATGGCCTAACAAATTACTTAATTACTTTGTTTTTCTCTCTCTAATTCTTCTTTTCCACTCTTTTAGAAGCTTACATGACACAAAAATGGAGGGTAAGAGGGAGGGATGTGGTTGGCCATAGAGGGGAGAAGAGGAAGAAGATGATTTTTTTTGGACAAGTGAAGAAAATGCCACCAATTTGACTTTTATATTAGGGTTAGGGTTTTATGGGTCCTACTAATTAGTTTAATCTTTTTCCCTATTGGTCTATTAACTTAATTAACTTGATTAAATTTTAATAATGGAAAATTCCACTTCCACCACATGATTCCCTAATTCTTACAAATTTTGCCCTCAATTTCGATAATATTGATTTTGTCCAAAGGGTAAATTTTATTTTTTTCCAAATTTTTGCTCCAGTCTTTTAATTCCCTAATAATAATATCCCTACTTATTTTCCCTTATTATTTGTGATTTTTCCATGGGTTCAAATTTAAACTCTGATAAGACCGGCATGTCCACTTATAGCCACGCGCGACTAGGGCCTAAATCACCGGACATTACAATTCTCTCCCCTTAAAAGAATTTCGTTTGTGAAATTTACTTGATTTACTAGAGTTGAATATTTGGGGATACTGAGCCTCCATCAATTCTTCACTTTCTCAAGTGGTTTCTTCCACCGTGTGATAGCGCTGCAGGATATTAACCAAGGCACCTTTTTGTTTCTTTGTTCTTCGATTTCCCTGGCTAGAATTGCCACTAGCTCTTCTTCATTTGTTAAATCTGGTTGTACCTTTATAGATTCCACAGTTATTACATGTGTCGGGTCCGATCTGTATCTTCTCAACATTGAAATATGAAATACATTGTAGATCTTGTCTAACTTTGAAGGTAAAGCCAACCTGTAAGCCACTTGGCCAACATGTTTAAGTATTTCAGTTGGTCCAATAAATCTAGGGCTCAGCTTCCCTTTTTTGCCAAACCGTAGTATTTTTTTTCCAAGGAGAGACTTTAAAGATACTTTGTCTCTGACAATATATTCTATATCTTTTCTTTTCAAATCAGCATAAGATTACTACCGGTCAGATGCAGCCTTCAACCAATGTTTAATTAATCTCACCTTTTCTCTGTCTGCTATACTAATTTTGGACCTACCAACTTTCTCTCACCAAGTTCTGTCCAACATAAAGGCATCCTACATCACCTTCCATAAAGAGCTTCATATGGTGCCATGTCAAGACTAGCTTGATAGATATTGTTGTAGCAAAATTCTATCAATGGAAAATGTTTATCCCAGCTACCTTCAAAGTCAATTACACAGCTTCTAAGCATATCTTCCAACAATTGAATGACTCATTCTGACTGTCTATCCGTTTGCCGGTGAAAAGCTGTGCTAAAGATGAGTCGAGTTCCCAATGCTTATTGCAGACTTTTCCAAAATTGTGATGTGAACCATGGATCTTGATCAAAAGTAATGGATACTACATGCAATCAAACTATCTCATTAACATATATTTCTGCTAGTTGACTCAGTGGATAATCCATTTGGATTGGTAAGAAGTAACCCAATTTGGTAAGCCTATCAATAAATACCCATATTGCATCATGTTTCCTCTATGTTAAAGGCAACCCAGTTACAAAATCCATCATGATCCTTTCCCATTTCCATTCTAGTATAGCAATAGGCTGCAACAAACCAGATGGTACTTGATGTTCTGCTTTTACTTGTTGGCATGTCGAGCATCTAGTAGTGTACTCAATAATATCCTTCTTCATTCCTAGCCACCAATAGTGAGTCTTTAAATTTTGATACATTTTATTGCTCCAAGGGTGCCTAGTATAAATTGTGCTGTGTGCTTCTTTCATAATGGTCTGCTTTAACTCACTAACATCTGGCACATATAATCTTCCTTTATATCTTATACACGCATCTTGTTCAATTACATATTCGGGTCTCTCCCCATTTTCCACAGCCTCAACTATAGCCATTAACTTCTAGTCTGGCCCTTAAGCTTGTCTCACTTGTTGTCTCAAAGTTGGTTTAAAACAATAATTCTACAAGAGTCTTTCTGCTTAGCGTGTCTGCCACAACATTTACTTTGCCTGGTTGGTAATCAATAATGTAATTATAATCTTTAATCAACTCTAGCCAACGCCTTTGCCTTAAGTTCAGCTCCTTTTGTATGGATAAATATTTGAGACTTTTATGATCTGTATAAATATAACACTTCTCACCATATAAATAATGTTGCCATATTTTCAAAGCAAACACTATAGCCGCCAACTTCAGATCATGTATAAGGTAACTCAGTTCATGAGGCTTCAATAAGTAACCACTTTACCCTTTTGCATCAATACACAGCCTAGCCCATTATGTGAAGCATCACTATATATCACAAAATTTTTCCCTGGTGTAGGCTGAGTTAAAATATGCGCTTCAGTCAATATGATTTTCAATTTATCAAAGCTTAGCTAGCACCGATCTGTCCATTCAAATTTAGTTTCCTTCTTGAGCAACCTTGTAATTGGTGCTGCTATGCTAAAAAATCCTTTTACAAACCTCCTATAGTAACCTACTAATCCGAGGAGACTCCAAACTTTTGTCACATTACGAGATAGTCTCCAATTCAAAATTACTTCTATCTTACTAGGATCCACCCGAATTCCTTCAGCTGACACAATATGTCCCAAGAATCTCACTTCTTCTAACTAGAATTCACACTTAGATAACTTTGCATATAGCTGGTTCTTCCTCAAAGTCTGAAGCACTACCCTGAGGTGGTTATCATGCTCCTCTCTATCTTTTGAATACACCATAATATCATTTACAAAAACTACCACAAATTGGTCCAGGTAGGGCTCAAAGATCTTGTTCATCATGTCCATAAGGGCAGCTGGTACATTAGTTAAGCCAAAAGGCATAACTAGGAACTCATAGTGGCCATACCAAGTTTTGAAGGTTGTTTTGGGTACATCTAACTCTCTAATTTTCTACTGATAATACTCGAATCTGAGATCAATTTTGGAGAATGCCCTGGCTCCCTTTAGTTGATCAAACAAATCATCAATTCTAGGGAGTGGGTATTTATTTTTAATTGACACCCTATTTAACTGTGGATAGTCAATACATAGTTGAAGAGTGCCATCTTTCTTTTACACAAACAATATCGGAGCACCCCATGCTCAATAACGCTTAATTGGTCGCTTAACTGCCTTGAGCCAAGCACTTTCCAAGAGGTCACCCATCATGGTACTGCCCCTGCCACAACATGCTTAACCAGAAAGAGCGCTTACCGTTCTGCCAAAAGCTTAAGCTGATAGTAGAGGCGCAACTCTATTCCTTTATCCTGGATCAAACAAGGGCCATTAGTCTCTTTCGACTTTATGTGCCACCTGGCCAAACCCGTTCCACACCCCTCCCAGACCCGGGAAGAATCATTCCCTCCCTCTTTAAGGAGGTTCGCCCTCTAACTTGGCACACGGAAGTGGGATCCAGACCTAACTTCAGGCTCTAATACCAAATGATGTGAGGGGTTCCCGGTCGTAAAAACATGAGTTTTTCTGTTAGAAAATGACCTATTTCAACATATGACATCTTGTGGTTGGTTGAGGGCTTAAATGGTTAGTTCCTATATGATTTTCCCGGTTGGGACCTCGTCAATGATGCCACAGCCAGGTCTTGGGTTTGTTGGCTTTGAATGATTCCCGATCGAGACCTTGATCAACTTGACTTCGTCATTTTAACTTCTAGATGATGTTGCACACTTTGGTGGAGTCTACTCTTCAACAGTCATGTCCATTTAATTTTCCCGGTCGGACCATAACATCTCCTGGTCTGGAAACTAGATTTCCCGGTTGGGACTACGCTTGTCCTGGTCTACTTTTGCTTATGGAAATTTGGAAGATCAAAAGGCAGTCTTTTTCGGTCTAGACATGTATTTTCTAGTTTGTACTTTAGTCCTAGTTGGGAGGTCAGTGTCCCCATCGGGAGTTTCGCATCTTTAGGAAATACTTGACTTGTTCAATGAGGAATTCACAACCAAATGCATTGAAACTTTGAACACTATCAACACAACACTAAATGAAGATGTTAGTGACTTTTAATTTGATTGTCGGGATCAAAATGGAGAGCAATCACCCTAAGGTTAATAATCTCCTTTTTTTATTTTGACAATCAAACTAAGCAAAAATAACAAATTGATAGTGCATATATCAAATTAAAGTACTGAAATACAAGCATGCAAAGTTTCATATCATTTCAAGGTAGAATATTTATTGAATAACTTAAGTCAAACAAAATTGTTAAAGTCAACATAATTAACTAAGTTTTCAATCCGAAAATTGAGTTAATTTTTGCATATGTTTCATGTTCTTTCTTCTCCCCCTTTGTCAAGATCAAAACATCTATATGCATATTGTTGGGTTTTGAACATGTATCTCATACATAAAATAGCAGTGGAAATAAAAAAAATAAAAATCCGAATCAAAGCATTATACTTGGACCATTAAAACTGATTCAAATAAAAATAGTTACAAATTATACTTTTAATTTCTTGTGTCAATTTTTCAAATTTACTTTTTGTTGGGTTGTCGCAAACCACAACAATCCAATGTTGGATCATCTCTAATTATAATCCATGCGAAAAGAATGAAATCACTAGGGTATACCTTGAACACACTCTATGTGCTAACAAAGAATAGTGTTCTTAGAGAGAAAAACATGAAAAATTATCAAATAATTTTGTGGAGGCTATCAATATTTTTTTAATAGAAAATTACTATTTATAAGTGTTCTTAAATATCCTAAAATTGGCAAAATTACCAAAAAGGCCTTGGAAGGCTAAAATGGCAATTTGCCAAAAATTGGCCAATTAGCTTGCAAGCTGCCCACCAGGGGCCAGTGTGCACGTAGCTCATGTGCTGCTAGCCTTGAGCAGGCAACCTTACCGGAGGCCGATATGGGCCCACATAGGCCCATGACCCTACGATCAATTTTTTTCCAGATTTTTTCTCGTGATCCCATAACGATCCAACCTTAAACAATTCTCTCATAATTTTGGATCTCATCCAAGACCATTTTACTCATTATTCACACTTCCAATGCATGTGATCCGTTAGGTTCTTGGTTATGTTGGCCACTTAAATTAATAATTAATTCGAGCAAGTCATAAGCAGTATCTAGCAACACATTATGACATCAATTGACCAGAAAGTCAGTTGTTTGACTACGAACTTTTCCATAGATAACAATATATGCAATTCGTTCTCTCACCATCCTATACCCCACTCGGTTCAGAGCATGGACTATCTGTTAGCTCCCGCTAGACTAATTACGTCACACCTAGCCCAAGTAATGTTAGATCTTGTCACTGAGACTCATTACTCAATTAGACATGTCACTGAAGACCATCTTTATGACATTTCCACTATGGCTAGAGATTCTCGAGTAATGTTCCCGACAAGAGGCTGTGGGTATACTCTCCCTCTATTAGGAGTTGTGAATCCCTTGTTGGCTACCCAATTGCCTTCGAATACCTCAAGTTGTACCCAATCACCACCATATGAGGGACCTCTATGAGGCAACAAGGAATGGAGTCAAAGGACATACTCAGTATCCAAGATATCCTTGAGTACCTCAAGTCTAAGGATACCTTCACTATTGCTATGATGAGACTATCATTGACATTTGAATAGACACTCCATTTGATTGTCTCATAACAAGTCATCCAATGTATTTGATGATGAGTTTTGAGCATGTATCAAATACATATTATACAGCAGAAAATAAAATTTTTTCAAAACCCGAATCAAAAGATTCTACTTGTGCCAATTAAAACTAATTAACAAAGTAAAATTCAGAAATTATACCTTTATAATTTCTTGATTTTTCTTCAACTTCTCACCTTGTTGGGTTGTAGCAAACCACAACAATCCAATCTAGCATTGTCTCTAACAATATCGACGTGAAGAAGAAAGAATGAAACCACTAGGGAGATGGCTTGAACATACCTCAAAGTGCTAGCAATGGTGTATGTTCATTTGAAAGAAAAATTAAACTCTTTAATTTTCTTGTTGTCTCCAAAAATTTTTCTTCTCCAAAAAATTTTTCCTTGTCTATTTTCTGTCTTTTGGAGTCTTTTAGATCCAAAAGAAAATCAAAAAACTATATCAAAATTGAAGAGAGGAGAAAATGAAAGATTAGGAGTCAAATGGCCAAAATTGGCTGATTTAAAGAATCATGCGAGTTGCTGGCATGCAGCAGCCTACCTAGACCTGCTGGGCAGGCCCAGTTGGCCTGCTAAGCCAACGGGCCTGCGCAGGCCCGTCAACTCCTCCGAATGATTTTTTTCGACGATCTTATTGTGATCCGACTCGAAATAGTTCTCTCAAAGTTTAGATCCCATCCAAAACCATTTTAATTATTCTTTACATCTCCAATGCATCTGACCCATTAGGTTCCCAGTTATATTGTCAATTTAAATTATCAAATAATTTAAGCAAGTCATGAGCAGTATCTAGCAACACATCATGACTCCCAATTGACCGGAAAGTCGGTGGTTTGACTATGAACCTTTTCATAGACAACAATATATGCAATTCGTCATTTCACTATACTATACCCCACTCGGTTCAGAGCATGGACTATGTGTCAACTCCCGCTAGACTGACTACATCACATCTAGCCCAAGTGATGTTAGATCTTGTCCTTGGGACTCATTACTCTATTAGACATGTCACTGAAGACCATCTTTATGACATTTCCATTCTAGCTAGAGATTCCTAAGTAATGATCCCGACAAGAGGCCGTGGGTATACTCTCCCTCTATTAGGAGTGGTGAATCCTCTATTGGCTATCCAATTACCTTCGAATACCTCAAACTGTACCCAATCACCACCCTATGAGCAACCTTTATAAGGCAACAAGGAATGGAGTCAAAGCACAGAATCAGTATCTAAAATATCCTTGAGTACCTCAAGTCTAAGGATACTTGCCCCTTTGCTATGAAGAGACTATCATTGACATTTGAATAGATAATCCATATGATCGTCTCATACCAGGTCATCCAATGTACTTGACTACTCTTAGCAAGCATCCATATGTTAACTTTGAACATCTTATGTTCACAGCTTATGAGATCTACTACTTGATCCAATCAAGGAGTATAACTTGTGCTAGTCTATTCGGATCAATAATGTCCCATCTTGTTGATCCTATGACTAGGGATAATTTAGATGTTAACATAATTACACATGATAGAAATCCCATTATCATGATTCCATCATGATTTCCTTCATGCTATGTTTCATATCATGGACTTTCATTAATCAGTTTAAGATCTATATCAATTCATATGCAAATGAATACTAATACAATGAAAAAATGCCTTTATGAAAGTGTACACTAAGTGCCTGAGGCGATTACCTTTTGAGCACATCTCTAACAATCTCCCACTTGCACTAAAGCCAATTGCCTTTAAACATTACACTATAGGTGAGGATATGACTATCATATTCTTTTTGGGGTTTTGGTCTAGTAACTTGATCAAATATTTTCTGATCAGTGGGAACTCTTTCTCTTATTACATCACATCACATCACATGTACCATTGATTTCTAAAATCAATTGATAAGATTGAGTAAATGTTTGGACCTTTTGATGAGACCATGATTCCTTTGCATATGCAGTGGCTTTATTGTTGTTCTAATCATATTGGACTTACAATACTAGGAATCACTTCTACCTTGTGATGAATTCCCTTTCCAAACTACTTCCTCAGTTGCCTTGGAAGCTGTAATGTACTTTGAGTTCGGGAATCATCAATCATCATCTGGCATCCATAATCCTACTTACCTGAAACTTACTATCTCCTTAAACTAAGAATAGATCCTCAATCCTTCTCAAGTATTTAAGGATGTTCTTGACAGTCACTCATTATCCCTTATTGGGATCATATTGATATCCACTAATGACACTCATAGCATGATATCCATTGGGCCTAGTACACAACATAGTAGATAATGAATCCAATAGACCAGGCTTATGGAATCTCATCCATGCAAGTTTATTTGTCTTATGTCTTTAGACATAAAGACTTAGAAAGGGTAATCGTATCAGTCATTGGAATAGATCCTCTCATAGACTGCTTCATGCTAATCACTTTAGCATCTTAACTATGTAGACTAAGAAAAAATGAGTAACCTCTTAGATCTATCTCTATAGATCTTAATCCGCTTTTGGCAGGTTACTTTTAAAATCCTTCTTGGAGAATTATTTTAGAGTAACAAATTGACTAACTTAGAAATGAGAGATCATTTGCTACTAGTAGTACATCTTCCAAATACTTCACTAGGAACAAAATAGTACTCCCACTAACCTTCATGAAAACATATGAATCATCCACATATTGTGAGAAAAACAAACTCTTTGGTTATCTCATCAATTTAGATGTTTCAACTCTCGAATGTTTGCACTCATCCATCAATGGATTTTGCAATCTGGATCTTGTTTCATCATCATCAAATATGAATTTCTAAGGTTGTGTTATATACACATCTTAATTCAGATTTCTATAATCAAACCTATTCTTTTCTTTTTGCAAAATCTCATCATAATGCCAAGATATTTTCTAAGTTTGACCTCAAAGCAGGCTTTTGGCAGCTCGGAATTGTTCCAGAAGACTGATACTTAATGATGTCTTTTAACTACCAACTCTAGCTTTATAGGCAACTGATGGGTTTTAAGCATGTACCACATACATATTACACAGCGGAAAATAAAAATTTTCAAAACCCAAATCAAAGGATTATACATATGTCAATTAAAACTAATTTAACCAAAGAAAATTCAGAATTTATGCCTTTATAATTTCTTGATTTTCTTCAACTTCTCACCTTGTTGGGTTGTAGCAAATCACAACAATCCAATCTAGGATTGTCTCTAATAATATCCACGCAAAGAAGAAAGAATGAAAGCACTAGGGAAATGGCTTGATCACAC
>CATIWF010108289.1:0-16911 GCA_949630135.1 Balakata baccata
ATGGAAACCCGGGACAGTGTCTGTTTAGTCTGGTCACAAAAAAAAAATGACATAAGCATAAGTATAAGCAAATGAAATGTTTACATGATTTAATATTATTTATATTCATATGATATTGATAAATAGAATGACATGCAAAATGTGTATGAATGACAATTATTACTTGTAACTGTGATTGACTTAGTACTTTAGAAAGCTTTTGATAATTATTCTCATTGAGTTGCAACTCATCAAATTGCATCATCTTTCAGGTAGAGAAGAGTAATTAGCTCAATTTGGAGGTACATATCATATAGAGGACATGGATCACAGGTCACCGGCCGAGTCTCACCAATCTTTCTCCTTGCATTGCACATATGTATAGGAACATGACATTTGTATTTTGGGTTGTCTATTCGCATATGTATAAATTAGTAAATATGTAATAGTGTGTAAATATTTATTTGGCTTCAACCTTTCTAACTAAAATAATTGAACATAGTGTCTGAATTGTTAACATATGTGATGCTTAGCTGTCAAATGTTGCAAAGTGATGATGTTATATGATTCAAAAAAAAAAAAATTTATCCCTCATTATAAACAGGACTATGTTCCATTATATGCAATATACGACAACATGATATAAGTATAAGTGATATCCATAGGTATAAGGTGTTACATGTTCAACACCATTTATGCACATATCTCATTATTTACACACATCTGTCATGTTCAATGGGCAAATAACAATGCAAATATGTACAAACCTCTAGAAGGAGCCTGACCTAAAACCAAAGTGAGGAGTTATTCTACTTCCCTTGATGATCACTTCCCTCTTCTCCTTGCTTCCTTATCACAAACACATCTATATATCAAATTCAATCTTTATGGAAACATAGCACAAACTATGGTTATAATACATGTTATAGCTCAATCTAGTGGTATCTCACTTCCAACAACTTTAAATAACACTTTTCTTATGGAAATCCATCACCCCTTCTTCCACCATAACCCATTCTCCACGGTTCTTCACCCAACATACATAATCTCTTCATATAGCTTCATAATCATAGCAAAGAAATGAAGTTCTCATATTTTCTTACCTCTTGATGGTTGAAAACACTCTTGATTATGCAAAGAAATCGAGCTCTCCTTTGCATTTTTTCTCTCTTCCAACTCTTCCTCTACATTGACAAATTCTTCAAATTTCACTTTGATCTTGGTGTTTAATCACCCAAAAATCCATAAAGAATCAGTCTCTTAGAGTTCTTGGGTGTGTATGGACGGTTCTTGGGGTTTGAGAGTTGAAAGGGTGGTGAAAAATGAAGATAAGAATGTGTAAAAAGCTTTTGTACCAAACCTTTCACAGTCATGAATAAAATCTTTCGTGGTCATAAATGTCTATTGTAGCAATTGCCTCAAACGGTCAATAATTATCCTTGGCCACGATGTTCACGACCATGAATCTCCTTATCACGGGCATGAATCATGCGTTTTTCATATTTCTTCATTTCTTTCACCCCTCTCTTCAAACCGAAACCAAAATTGACCAATATGTCCCACATATACCTCATGTATACCCTCATATACCTCCAATACACCTCTTATATATTCCCAAAACTAATTCATCTATACATATATTTTAAATTCTTATTTTTAATTATCAAAATACCCTTTACGTGTCATTTACTCATATGTTACAACTAAGCCATATATAGCGGACGTTATATGCCCTATATCTCGGGTAAATAGAATCATATTGAGCACCACATTTTTTCAGAGCAACAAGAGTATAGAGTTTATCAAATACCAATCTCCAAACAAACTGGCGAATTTTAGACGGCACCTCACATTTCCAAATGATGTTCTAATTAAAGCTGTGCAAATGAGAGGAGCTTGCAGATGGGAACACACTATACTGGATGTTTTGAGCCAGACGATAGCCCAATCAAATAGAATAACTACCTCTCTTTTCATCCAATCAGAAGATCACATTAGAGGGCATGCAAACACTTAATGAAATTTTTAAAATGCTATTGGTTTCAAAAGAGAGAAAAGTAGCCTCAATTAAACTTTTATTCTAGCAATTTGGATCCACATCCAATGATTCTTTAATTATAGCATTCATTGGTAAAGATCTTGGAACAAGGGGCTTTTTAGATGGGCAATCGGCTAGCCAGTTGTCATGCCAAATTCGGATTATATCTCTATTCCCCATATGCCAGCTCATCCAAAACTAGCTAGATTTGAAAACTTTGCTTGCTTTAGTAATCGCGACTCTGAGAGAATATTTAGCCTTTAAAACTCTTGCTAACAGAGAATTAGGATTATGGACGATCCTCCAAATCTGCCTAGTATAGAGAGCCACATTAAAACACCATCTATTTTATAATCCTATACCCCTTTCTTTTTTAGGAGCACACATAAAGTCTCACTTTCATCCAATGAATTTTGTTTTCATTGTTCAACTACCTCACCAAAATTACTAAGAATGCTTTCAATCTTTCCATAAAAGATTTTAGGAAGAGCAATGCAACTCATTATATATGTAGGAATAGATTGGACAACCAACTTGATTAACACTTCTTTGCCTGTGGATGATAAAATCTTTTCTTTCCATCCTCCAACTTCTTTCTAAATTCGTTCCTTTAAGAAACTAAAGATGTTTTTTTTTTCCAATCATACCTAGCAGACCCAAGTATTTTGCATGGTTATGCACCTTGTGAAACTCTGAAAATTCTCTCAATAAAGTATCTACAATTCTGCCCCACGTTTTTATTGAAAGAAACATCTAATTTATCAAAGTTGATTAGCTGCTGAAGAATAGTTTTAAGTGCCATACATTCTCTCTTATTAACCCTAGCAAAGAGGACGTTGTCGTCTATAAAGAATAAATGAGAAATATTTGGACTTCCTCTACAGACTCTAGCACCATGAATTCTGCATCGCTCTATAGCTTTTCGAAACAATGAAGAGAAACCCTCATTAGGGCCAGAAGCTTTACATGGATGCATATGCTTTAAAGCCAAAATCCATTATTTGGCTACTTTAAAAAGTTAAAATCTATAAATTTTGAAAAATTTCTCATCTATCCAAATTCTTTATTTTTAAAGGATTTGATTTCTTACCTACTAGTTTGGAAAGTAAAAAAATCTACCATTTTTTGTCAACGAGGGGATTGTTGTCAAGCTCTTTTTTTTCGAGACTGTTCTTTATAAATTATAATATTCCAAAATTATCCTTAATCCTAAAAAAATAAAAATTATTTTTCTTTTAATTTCATATAATTGTTATTATTATTTTGCATAATATAGTCTTAACATGCATTAAATTATTAATAAAACTAGCCGTTTATAGTAATGTAATTAGACATTATAATGTATAATAATTTTCCATTTTAAAAAGAAGAGATTATATTCCAAAAGTTAAAAATACAAAGAGAGGGACTACTACTAACTTTTTTAATTATTTTTCTATTATTTTTGAACTCTTAAATTAATTAATTTTATTTTTAAAATTTTGAAGCATGTGAGAGATATTGATTATATATACTTAATTAATAATAAATTCTCAATATTTAATAAAAGGTAAAATTAAAAATTAATTGTTAAATCCATGAATTGGTCATTGAATCAAACATGAGTATAAGAAAAATTACATCAATAATGTATGAATTTTATAATCAAACTAAATAATAGAATTCTAAAAATCATGAATTTAAAAAATAATAGATTATACAAAATCTATGAATTTTAAAATCTCTTAATCCTAATGGTGCCTAAAAGCATTTTGGTAAAAAAATAAAATTGTTTGGCTCATTTTATAGATTTTATTTGCAATTTCTTATTTTGTTAAAATTTAATTTTTTTTATAACCAATTCATAGAATTCAATTCAAAAACTTATAATAATTAATTATTTTATTCTAAACATGCAATTCCTGTAATTGTAAATGAATTTCACAAAATTACTTTCTTTATTACCTATATATATTCCTCCAAATTTTAAATAACATTTATATTATAGAAAATATTCAGCGTTTTTCTTACAAGGATTATGAATAAGCAATCACGTGATAAGCGAGATTAGGGTTTTGCCTATGCTTCAATAAATAGGCTCGTTGAGGCCCTTTCTCCGCCATATCTTGAGTTTGTGCTAGCCGGAGTTGTTTCTTTCTCAGAATCGATTTTTGTTTATATCTACTTGTCAAATTCAGTATTTGTTCTTAGGATCTTTAATTGGTCTTGCTGTGATGAAAATCTACCTGTGTTCCGGAGACGGTTCTCTTTTGAACCCGTCTTTGATGGCAACACATCCCTCTAAGAAGTTCTGAGCTACGCCTCAATTTTAGTGATTCTTCTTTTTTCTCCAGACTTTTTCCGAATTTTCGTTTGTTTACTTGGGGTTTAGGTTCATAAACATTCGTGGTTGGTAAGTTAATTTTTTGAGGGTTGAATGCGAAGTGACGATAGAAATTCATTAGTCTGTCAATCCACTGACTAAATGGTTTGATGTTATTATGAATCCCGACAGGTTCTGATTGCTATAAGCCCTCAAGTTCGTCATATCGGTCTCTATTTTGTTTATTTTCTATATTTCTGTAAGTTTATTTCACAAATTGGTTTTGTTTAGCGAGTCCTCTGTGCATCTTTATAACTTTGATTTCTTGTGATTTTCATGATTATTGGGCAAATGATGATTCTCATACTTAATGGGTAATTTGCGTCTGAATATTCTATTGATGCTATATCACCTTGGAGACCTGATGCCCCTAATAATCTCATTTCTTTTTGTTGTACAACTTCTGTTAAGTTACAGTTCCAGATTTATGGTTTTTGTATGCTAGTTCAAATCTGCTGTTGCTATATTAGCTTTATTGTTCTATTATGATGCTACCGTTTTCTACATAGCTATGAAATAAGAAGCTTTTCATAAGTTTTCAGTGCTTTGTGTTCTTAGGATACTTAATTGATCATGCTGTGAAGAAAACGTACAGTGTTCTAGAGGCATATCTCTTTTGAGCCTGTCTTTGATGGTAACACAACCCTCTAAGAAGTTCTGAGCTGACAATCCTTGTCTAGATTTAGTAGCTTGTTAATTATCTGGACTTGTTTCTTACTAAATTCTTTTCACTGTTTTACTTAATAGTTTTTTTTTTTGTGGCTGATGAGTTATTGCTTGAGGATTAGTAGCAAGGTGAAGATAGAAATTCATTTGTCAATCTCTGACTAGACAATGGTGTGATGTTGCCATGAATCCCGACAGGTTCTGATTGTTACATAATTCTCAACTTCACCATATGAATCTTTTGTTTTCTAATTTCTCTTTTATGGCAAATTGATACGCTGCATAATTTTTGTTTGTTATGCTTCTTTTTTTCAATTAAAATGTTGATGTTTTTGAAATGTTAGTACTGTGTTCGTTTTATTTTTTTGGGTGGTTTTCTTAATTTTTCTTGCATACAATGTTTGATTTATAGGGCATGTGATGAAACTTGAGTTTAATGGGTAATTTGCGTCTGAAAAATTTCATTGATGCTGTATCACCTTGGAGACCTGACGCCCTTCTACTATTTGTTATAAATCATTTCAATGTTCTGTAATCACTTCAAAGCGTTACTGTTCATGTCATTGTTGATCTTGCTGTTGCAGGTCCAACTCATGCTATGCAATTTCAGAAATTTTTGGAAGAAATATTCTACCATGAAATTTCCTCTCCTTGGGGTTTAGCGGAGGAATACTATGGTGGAATATGAGTTCATCCTACAAAAATGTTAGTGTCCAAAATGGCGTAATTCAAAGAAATTGAAGTCCAAAATTCTTTTCCAAAAATGGCAGCTCTCTAAGAATTGCTAAGTACTGAAACCCGTTTCTAAACAATAAGAAAATACAGAACAATATAGGGGTTAGTGACGGACAAAATCCTTAAAATAGTGACGGATTGTAGTCTGTCCTGAATGGCTCTCGCAAACCATCACTAAACCGTCGCAAAAGGGCTGCCGAGTTTTGGCTACATATCCTTCGGTAAACTAGTCTTTTTAAATTTCTTTTATTAATTCACTCTCCTGAGCTAGTTTATTTGGGGCAAAATCGTCCTTAAATTTCCTATTCATTTTATTGTATTTCTTTAAAATAATCTACAACTATAGAAGTCGTCCACCATTCCCATTTCCTAGGTTATTAAATTGAAAAAGACAATATTTAAGATTCAATTGGATTGAAAGAGCTTAAATCGGGCTGTATAAAATTTTTTAAAAATATAATATTTTTATATATAATAAAATATAGTTTGTTTTATACATAATAAAATATAAAATAATTTATATAAGTTCAAAATAATATATACGATTATTTGGTAATAGAGTATTAAATTCAATTTTATCGTATACATGCTTTTTTAAGTAATGTAAATAATTAAATTTAATATTTTTTTGCTTTAATATTACTAATATTAAAGTTTATGATAAAAAAATTCTATTAATGATATATTATTAATTTTTAATGGATTTTTATAAAAAAAATAATTTATTAAAATTATTATAGTAGTGTGCATTATTAATAAAAATATGAATAAGTAAATGTATATATATAATATATTTATTATAAGTATATAATAAAGTTGTAAAATAGCTTGATGGTAAGAGGTTGTTTTGTTTAAACTCTTTGGTGCGGCGTGCAAAGGGGGATAGGGAAAAAAACTTTGTAGTGAAAGGGTGAAATAGTTTTTTTTTAAATTAATTTTATTTTTATAATTTTAAAAAAGTAATGGTTGAAACATATATATGTTTCTTTCTATTAGGTTTTATCATGCCTCTTGAGCTTTTTAGGGGAGTGACTAGTTGCCTGTTAAACTAGTCGCTCGGATTGGATAGTTGACGGGTCTGTTCGCCTTGTTAGTTGTCTCTCTATTCACGTGAACGTTTTATAATGGTTTGACCATTTTTGTAATGTTTAATCGAATATTAATGGAATACTAGTTCAGTTTCTATTCATTTCTATGTATTTCTTTATGTAGTTATGCTTCTTTGATGTGATTATATGTTGTGTTTATGTGTCATCTTGATTACACTATCATACCGTACTTGCAAATGCTATCAGTTAAACGGTTGTTAATCCGAATTTAACTCATGTTCTATCTTATATACAGAATTATCAGAATAATCTTTGGCTGGCTTACTTGAATGCAATCTAAGCGAGTACCACACGATTTTAAGTATGTGAGCCCATGACATTTGGTATCAGAGCGGAAGTGATCCGGCTTTTGCAAAAAAAAAAAGGAACATGGAAAAAACTTCCATGAGTCGAATTGAGGCTCTAGAGGAAAGAATGCAGTCCTTTGACAAGGATAGGGCTAGTGAGATCCTAATGGGTGATCGAGCAGTTGATCTCGAACTAATTTTTCAACAAATCGAAGCCCTTGAAAAAGAAAATGAGGTTTTAAAAGCGGTGGTGGCTGATACAAACTCGAATGTGGCTACGGTAGTCAAATATGAAACTTGGAAAGCTGTGATGGCTAACCAAAAATTCTTTTTTGCTGTGGTGGCCAATTCAAATTTGTTTGAGATTTTGATGGCCAAGTCAGATATAGTCAATGAGCTAGTTCGCAAAAATTCCATCAAAAATATGGATTTTGTTGGTGTTGGTGATGAAGGAACATACGATGATAGATCAGGGAACCTAGAAGAAGCGGTGAAACAACTTGCTAGTTTCCATAAAATTTTTGAAGATGAAATTGAGTCCCTATCTGGTGCTCACAAGACTCTTGAAAATAGAGTCGAATATCTATCCAACGAAGCCCAAGAAGCATTCATCTCAATTCGTGATGAATTGGAGGAGACAAAGTCTAAAGTGAGCATGTCAATGAAAGTAGTTGAGAATGTTGACACTAATCCACCTGAATCTAGGAAGATAAAGATCTTTGAGCCTAAAATTTACAACAGCATTCGGGATTTGAGGAAAGTGGAAAACTTTCTATTTGATCTTGATTTTTATTTTGAAGCTACTAAGATTAGCACAGTTGAAAACAAGTTAAGGGTGACTCCAATGTATCTAGCTGGAGATGTCAAATTCTGGTAGCAGAGCCGAGTGGAAGAAATGAAAATGGCAACAACACAATCTCCTCTTGGGAAGAAGTCAAGAAGGAACTTAGAATGCAATTTTGCCCCAAAAATGCGGTATATACTGCTCGTTGCAAGCTAAGTGAACTACAACAAACAGGACCTAACCGAGAATATGTGAGAAGCTTCCAAGCACTCATCTTGGACATACCAGATATGTCAGATGCCGATAAATTTTTCAATTTTATAAAAGGGTTGAAGCCTTGGTCCAAGAATGAGTTATACTGACGGGGAATCAAAGACCATTATACGGCCATCATTGTTGATGAAAGTCTAGATGACTACTCGGGAAACAACTCGAAGAGAAAATTCACATTTGGCCCATGTTCAGATAATCGTTTAAACAAATGGAGTAGAACCTCTACCAGGGGAGATGAACGGACCAATCAATTTCTCTAAGGAAGTGAGAGGTGAAATTAGGGTCCGACTTTCGATAAAAAATTTAATGGTGGGCTAGGACTAGAGAAAAAAGGGCATTGGCTTTCAGAATATTGCTCATAGTTTCCAAATCACAAAGAATCAGGGGGTCGGATCACAAAGTAGTGTTATAAAGCTCATATCTTGCTTTCTTTGCAAATGACCATATAGAGTTGCTAAATGTCCACACAAAGGAGTTCTGAGTGCTCTATGCTCATTGCAAGAGAAAGAGAATACCCAAAAGGAGGACACTAGAGATGTGTCAATTATGGGGGCACTAAAGTTCCTTGAAGATATAGGCACCCAGGCGGTCTCACAGAAAGATAAAACAGAAAATTGGCTAATGTATATAGATGTTGTGATAAATGGAAAGTCTTGTAGGGCCCTCGTTAATACTGGAGCAACAAATAATTTTGTAACAGAGGAGGCCACAAAGTTGAAGCTTGAGGTTGGACATGATAAGGGCAAGATCAAAGTTGTTAACTCAACAGCTAAAGACATTGTGGGCACTACGACCATGATTCCAGTAGGAGTTGGCCCGTAGATAGGAAATATCAATTTCACGGTGGCTCCCATGGATGATTTTAACGTAGTATTAGGGACTGATTTTTTCAAGAAAAGTTTCGCAGTTCCCATACATGTTGCCAATTGTCTCATCTTCCTTAATAATAAGACCCCTTGCATGGTCTCGGCAACAATAAGCCATTTGAGTGAAAAAAAGATAATTTCAGCCCTTCAATTCAAGAAAAGGGATCAAGCGGAAAGAACTTTCTTATGTGGCTATTCCCATTTTTAGGGAATAAGAAAGGGATGCGGGAGTTCCCAAACAAATTGAGCCAGCATTGAGGGAATATATCGATATCATGCTAGAGAAATTGCATAACCCCTTGTCCCCACAAAGAGTGGTAGATCATGAGATTGAGTTGTTTTCAGAAGTGAAATCGCCTGCCAAAGTCTCGTATAGAATGGCTCCTCCTGAATTACTAAGTTGCGGAAATAGTTGGACGAGCTTCTGGAGGCAAGATGCATTCGTCCTTCAAGGGCTCATTTTGGGACTCCGGTGTTGTTCCAAAAGAAACATAATGGGAGTATGAGATTGTGTTGATTACAGAGCCCTCAACAAAGTGAAGTAATGAATAAGTGTTCGATTCTCCTCATTGCTGACTTGCTCAATTAGTTGAGTCTGGCAAAATATTTCACGAAACTTGATTTACAGTCAGGCTATTATCAAATCCGCATCAAGGAAGGGGACAAACCAAAAATTACTAATGTTACTCGGTACGGTGCATTTGAATTTCTTGTTATGCCTTTTGGATTAACAAATGCTCCCGCTACTTTTTGTACTCTCATGAGTCAGGTTTTCCACAAATACTTAGACAAATTCATAGTTGTGTATCTGGATGACATTGTTGTTTATAATGCCACCTTAGAAGAACATTGAGAACACTTGTGCCTAGTTTTCATTAAGCTTAGGGAGAATCAAGTTTTTCTCAAGCGGGAGAAATGTGCCTTCGAACAATACAGCATCAAGTTCTTGGGCTATGTGGTGGGACAAGGCCGAATCCATAAGGACAAGGCCAAGATGGAGGCAATTCAGAGCTTGAAGACTTCAACTTGTTTGACAGAGCTCAAATCATTCTTGGAACTTGCCAACTACTACAGACGAAATCCTACAAGATTATTTTAAACAATTCTTGCCCTTCACAGAATTGTTGAAGAAGGGAAAACAATGAAAATTGACTCAAGAATGTCATGATGTATTTGAAAATCTAAAACATAGACTGCAACAAGAACCGGTGCTAGCCCTCCCAGATATGACAAAACCTTTTGAGGTACAAACAGACACCTCGGACTTTATATTAGAGTGAATCTTGATGCAAGAGAATCACCCCATATCCTTCGAAAGTAGGAAGTTAAACGACATGGAGTGACGATATACTGCACAGAAAAATGAGTTATTGGCTGTAATTCATTGTCTTCGGGTGTGGAGACATTACTTGTTGGGATCCAAGTTTGTGGTTAAGACTGATAATATAGCAGTTAGTCATTTTCTAATACAACCTAAATTAACTTCAAAATAAGCTAAGTAGCAAGAGTTTCTAGCCGAGTTTGACTTGGTGTTCAAATATAAGACAGGAAGGTCCAACAGAATGGTAGATGCATTGAGCAGAAACACAGAGTTAGCGGTGGTAAGTTAGTTGGCTTATCTCTCAAGGAGCCAAGTTACCACTTCTTTGAGAGATTAGATTAAATTCAACATTAACAAAGACACACAAATTATATTGTTGGTAGAGTTAGCCAAACAAGTAAATACTAGACAATTTTGTTGGGAAGTGTTGTGGACTAGAAAGCAACAGTTATATATACCAAAGGCTAGACAACTGTAGAACTACAAGAGTGTCATGATACACCATGGGCAAGTCATCCGTGGTGGCACCATACTTTCGCATTCTTACATCAAAATTATTATTGGCCCTAGATGGAGGAAGATGTGAGGGAATATACAAAAACTTGCTTAGTCTGCTAACAAGACAAAGTCGAGAGATAGAAACCGGCAGGATTATTACAACATCTACCAATTCCTCAACAGCCTTGGAAAAGCGTCTCCTTGAACTTCATCACAAATTTACCAAGAGTGGGGGAGTGATACGATCTTGGTAGTCATCGACCAATTCTCCAACTCTCCAACTATGAGACCTTCATTACTATGCTAAAATATTGTTTAACAGAAATAACGACTCGAACATTCTTCAAACATGTGGTCAAGTATTAGGGTGTTCCCAAGAACATCATTAGTGATAGAGATAGACGATTTGTGAGGTCATTATGGTCAGAGTTATTCTGTCTCTTGGGATCCCAACTAGACATATCAATCAGTTATCATCCCCAAATAGACGGCTAGATAGAAAGATTCAACAGTCTCTTAGAAGAATATCTACAATACTTCGTCAATTCTAAACAAAAGATTTGGCCATCTTTACTTGATGTGGCCTAATTTTGTTTCAATTGTCAAAAGATTTTCATTACTAACAAAAGTTTTTTTGAGATTGTTACAAGTCAACAACCTCTGGTGTTCTATACTCTTGATGTACCATACAAAGGCAAAAATTCAAAGATCTTTTTTACAAAAGAGTGTAAGCAAAATGAAGCGATTGCAATAGTATATCTAGAGAAAACCTCCCAGAGAATGATGAAATTGTAACACCTCCTGACCTCACTATAGAGTAGCGAGGTAAATGGGCATTATCTATTTAGTTGTCTTAAATAATTCACTTGAAAAATTACTTAAATTTCTTTTCTAATATTATTATCTTTGCTATTTACATTCTCGTATTATTTTTTTCTAATTATATTTAAATTATACATGTGTTCAAATAAATATTTTATACACACCAAAATCAATATCTTATTTTTCGTAATAAAATATATATTTATAGTAATATTGTACTCAAAATATCAATGTTGCACACCCTAATATGTACAATACGAAAACAAATTTTGATAAAATATTATAAGGCTTTATCAAAATATACAAATAATAATAATAATAATAACAACTTGATAGTTTAAGCTGTTTCTTAACTAGATTTTATTTTTTTCTTGACAATAACGTAACTTCTTAATACTTCAAGATCTACGTGAAGAAAAATTATCCACGCTAAGCTGCTAATTTAGTGGTGCTTCATAGGATAAAAATCTTACATACATGTATATATAAATATTGTAATACATGCCACACTTTTATATTATATACATCACATGTTAAATTCCATATATTGTCACATTATAGGTATACATGTATTATGTGTAAATAATTGTTTCATGCAATCACGAACATCAAATATTCATTTAAATTCATATGTTTATACACGAGTCATTCCTCACACATAGGGCAAATACATTGTCATTAACTTACATATTCATCACTCAAAACTTATAGGTTCATCATGTATGTAAAAATATCAAATATTCATTTAAATCCATATGTTTATACATGAGTCATTCCTCACACATAGGGCAAATACATTGTCATTAACTTACAGGTCATCATGTATGTAAAAATCTTACTCTATTTAACTTTATTCATATTATGTATATATATTTTATATATGCCACATTTAGTGTGACATCACAAAAGAATTTCTACATAGTAAATTGAATTTTTATACCATGTACAAATCATTAAATTCACAATCCATGTGCATACAATAATCATACCATCATTTAATATTCCATCTTGTTTCACCAACTATAAAATATTAATATAATTTAGTTTTATTGTCAAATTATAAGGAAAATATATAGGTGAATTTTACGTACGGTCCTCCAATTATATAACTCGTAATAACTCAGTACCTGAAAGATCATTTATAACACAAAGATATCTCAATTATCTAACTCATAACAACTCGATACCTGAAAGATTATTTGTAATACAAATGTACCCCAATTATGTAAATTGTAACAATTCGATATTTTAAAAATTATTTGTAACACAAAAGTACATCAACTTTTATTTTGTAATTAAATAGTATTTATCTTTTCAACTATTATGGTTCATTTAGTATTATGTTTGGAAAAAAAGTTTTTCGGGAAAAAATTTTGTATTTTTAACTTTTTTGAGTTTTGAAAATTATTTTTGGTAAATGCAAATAAATAAATATTTTTTTCAGAAGTATATTTGAAAAAAATAATTCATAAAAATTAAAAAAAATTAGTCAATTAAATCAAAAAAATTCAAAATCTACTTTTGAAACACTTAACAACACTATCAAACATCTCTTAATCTCTTTAATAGAATTATAACATGAAATGTCTACATAAATTTTAATAAAAATAAAATTAGTTGTAATACACAATCGGTAAAATTGAAATTTATTTGATGTGAATATTACGTCTAATTTTATTTTTATTAAAATTTATTTGATGTGAATATTTTATATCACACTTATATTAAAGAGACTAACATTCAAATACAGAAGTATTATTTAGTTACAAAATAAAAGTTGAGGCATTTTTGTGTTACAAAATAAAAATTGAGATACTCTTGTGTTACAAATAATCTTTAAGGTATTGCATTGTTACAATTTACATAATTAGAGTACCTTTGTGTTACAAATAATTTTTCAAGTACCAAGTTGTTACGAGTTATATAATTGGAGAACCGTTGGTGAAATTCACCCAAAAATATACTTATCTCTTACACAATTAAATCCAATCTATCAACAAATGTAACAGCCCGGCCCACACCACGAGAAATTGTCCGCTTTGCAGACCCAAGGCCCACTCACGGTTTTGCCCCAAAAGGCGCCTCGCGGTAGAAGGACGAGTCTGTCCTTATAAGGATCAGGACGGCTGGACTCCTTTCCGATGTGGGATCGAGTGCCACACTCCATCTTGGCTATTGGGCATTGGGCGTTACGTATCGCCGTCCCCAATCCCTCACCTCAGGCAGGCCTCCCTACGGCCTCACATCAGTCTATTTTTGTAACTGATGAAAATCAATGATCTCAACAATTCCAAGTGGGAGATATAGTGACGGTGAAGCTAGTACCAGAACAATTGTGGTTTCTTCACAACATGGATAGAAGATTGGTGAGGAGATATGAAAGTCCAGTGTCTATTGTTGCTAAAGTGGGACAAGTTTCTTATAAGATTGAGCCACTAGAGTGGATGCAAGTTCATCCTGTATTCCACTTCAGCAACTTGAAGCCATACCATCTAGATAAGGAAGATGTTAACCGTAACAAAGCAATAAGACCGACCATCAGCAAACAACTACCAACCAACAAAGAAATGGAGGAGATTTTAGCAGAACACATGCAGTCATCTAGCTGGCGACAATTCAAAGAACACTTAGTCAAATGGAAAGGTCAAAGCAATGAAGAGACTACTTGGAAAAAAGCTGAAAACTTATCATATTTCAGCCTACAAATTGATGCCTTTTTTAAGACGCAATTGATGGGAGCGTCAACATTTTGAGTGTGTAAAAACTGAGATATGGGAATGTATTTTTTTCATATTTTTATTGCTACAAGCTTCACATATTTATATACAAAGATGGAATGCTAATAAGGCAACTACACAAATTAGGATACTATACTAATTAGGATATGTACAACCACTAATTGGGGAATTATATAATTAGGATATTTGCTACTACTAATTAGGGGATTATCTAATTAGGATGTTATGTAACACTCCCCCTCAAGCTGGAGCATAGATATTAATCATGCCCAGCTTGTTACAAAGATAATCAACTCGAGCCCCATTTAAAGCTTTAGTGAAGAGATCTCTCAATTGTTCTCTTGTCTTCACATATCCTGTGGAGATCAAACCTTGCTGTAGTTTCTCCTGAACGAAGTGGCAGTCAATCTCAATATGTTTTGTTCGTTCGTGGAAAATAGGATTATAAGCAATATGAAGAGCGGCTTGGTTATCACACCACAACTTTGCTGGTACCGTAATCTTGAGACCTACCTCAGTCAAGAGTTGACATATCCACATAATCTCACATACAGATTGTGCCATGGCCCAATATTCTGATTCAGCACTCGAGCATGATACAACATTTTGCTTTTTACTCTTCCATGAAACCAAATTTCCTCCAATAAAGACACAATAACCTAATGTAGATCTTCTATCAATCTTTGAATCTGCCCAATCGGTGAGAAGCACTCAATATAAGTGTGTCCATGATTCGCATACAAGATACCACGTCTAGGGGCCCCTTTCAAGTAACACAAAATTTGTTCTAAAGCTGTCCAATGATGAACTGTTGGTGTCGACATAAATTGACTCACAATACTAACAAAATATGCAATATCCGGACAAGTCACAATGAGATAATTCAACTTTCCAACCAATCTTCTATACTTCTCAGGATCTTTAAATAGTTCACCATCCTTTGTAAGTTGCACATTAGGAACCATCAGAGTACTTGATGGCTTTGTCCCCAATTTTCCTGTTTCAGATAACAAGTCAAGCACATATTTCCGCTGAGATAGGAAAATACCTTTCTTACTCCTTGTTACTTCAACACCTAGCATCCCTAAGTCTTTAGTGTGAAATTGAGTATGAAGAAAGGACTTTAGAGATGAGATTCCCACACTATCGCTTCCAGTAATAACAATGTCATCAACATACATAACTAGCAAAATAACCCCAACTTTAGACAGTCTGTAAAAGACTGAATGGTCAGACTTACACTTCCGCATCCCAAACTTCTCAACTGCCTGACTAAACTTGCCAAACCAAGCTCGAGGACTCTATTTTAAGCCATACAAAGATTTGTGAAGACGACAAACTTTTCCAGACTCCCCCTAAGCAACAAACCTTGGAGGTTGCTCCAAATAAACTTCCTCATAGAGATCACCATGGAGAAAAGCATTCTTGATATCAAGCTGATACAAAGGCCAATTATGAGTAGCTGCCATAGAAATAAACAATCTGACAAATGTTAGTTTAGCAACTGGAGAAAAAGTGTCAGAATAATCCACTACATAGGTCTGAGCATAGCCTTTAGCAACAAGACGGGCCTTTAAGCGAGCAACGAACCCATCAAGATTCACCTTAACTGTGAACACCCATTTGCAACCAATAGCTTATTTCCCTGGTGGTAAATCAACCAAGGTCCAAGTACCATTATCATCCAAAACATTCATTTCCTCCAGCATTGCATTACGCCATCTAGAATGAGACAAGGCTCTATGAACAGTTTTAGGAATAGTGATAGAATCAAGAGATGCAATAAAGGAACAAGAAGAGGGTGACAAGTGATGATAAGAAACAAAAGAGGAAATAGGATAAGTACATTGGCGCTTACCTTTGCGCAAAGCGATAGGAAGATCATCACTTGAAATAGGGTCTGATGACGAAGGAGTTGGTGCAAGACATGGATCAGGAGGGTGCTGTCTTTTAGAATAGACCTGACAAATTGGGGGCCTGACAAGAGCTGAGTCAAGAACTGGTTCTGAGGATGTGATAGTGTAGACTAACAAATCATCATTCTCCCCTTGATGTGCTAAAGCAGAAGATGAGAAATATGGTGTTTCTTCTAAAAAAAGTGACATCATAGGATACAAGGTACTTATTAAGATCAGGACAATAACACCGATACCCTTTTTGCAAACGAGAATATCCAAGAAAGATACACTTTAATGATTTGGGGTCTAATTTAGTGACATGTGGACGAATATCACGAACAAAACAAGTACTACCAAATACCCTAGGTTTGATAGGAAACATTGATTTAGTAGGAAAGAGAATATTGTAAGGAGTCTCACCATGAAGAACAAAGGAAGGTATGCGATTAATTAGAAAACATGCTGTTGAAATTGCATCAGCCCAAAAAGTTTTAGGAACTTTCATTTGGAACAAAAGAGCTCTTGCTGTTTCAAG
>CATIWF010108299.1:0-35396 GCA_949630135.1 Balakata baccata
AATCGAGATTTAATCAGATAACTGATAAATTTAGTAGAATCAAGTGTTGAGAACCAAAAGGAAGCTATGGCGTTCCTCGAAGAACATCGCCAGGAGACCCATCGAGTTCCTCGTTGGAAGACAATCCTACGGTGAAATTTATAGATAAAATATATTGGGCTTCTGCGTGATATTGTCAGGTATGTCTATCACATGCCCTCTTTCCCTCCTGCGTTAAAAACCCTGGGTTAGCAACTTTAGGTGATGATTATTTGTGCGTTTCTTAAAAAACAGTTCCTTTAATAATTTTCTTCCTTTCTTCTAATTTTGTCATCTTAGAGTACTTCACATGGTCCATGTTGGATGTATTCGAGTTAATGGACGGCTGTAATTCGAGCCTCGGGTTGCACTATGTAGACATGGATAACCATAAACAAAAGAGATATCCTAAGCTTTCTTCCGCTCTTTGATACTCTCACTTCTCGAAGGAAGGAAATGCCAGTTCAGGTAAGTTATCCAACTTGCCCAAAAATTGCACATTTTTCTATAACAATCACTTCTATTAATAGAAGTGAATTTGTGGGTATAAATTTTTGTGTTTGTTATTTTAATAGTAATCTAGAAAGTAGTGTATTTGCTGTGCAATTCCACATTTCTGTAATTTTGTCTTCTTCACATGACAGAGGAAACGGGTCAAGTTTTGCCTCTTGACATATAAAATTTTGAAAATTGAATGATCTATTTGGAATATATGCATTCACACTTTCTTGGAGTCGGTTTCATCTTGTCAAATCAGGGAATATCAAAAAAGAAAAACAGATTTGAAATGGCTCAAATTTGATTATGCCCATTCCCAGACCGCACCAGAAGAATCCACGCGAGGAAAAATTTGATTTCTAGAGAGATTTGTGATTGTTTTTATTTGTCATATGATGTTGACTAATAGCAAAAATAAATACTGCTGAGGAAAAGCTCATCTTTCATTTCCTGTTTCGTGACTGATTAATCAATGTGCCGTTCGACCACAATTAGAGGGCCACATCTTCCCTGCTTTCGACAGTGACAGCTTGGTTCTTGAACCATTGATTAAGTGACAATTAAAGGAGTGTCGTTTCTATTTTGTCTGTGTCTTGGCTGGGAAATTGATACATGATCCTAACTTAAGTGCAGTAAGAGAAAATCTCAACACGGGAAGTAATCGAGTAATCCTCTCTGTTTCTACAGAATCACAAGACAGTAATTTAGGCTTGGCAGTTGGCAACTCAGGATGTTAAGGATTCATAACTTGCTATTTCTTTTGGTGAATTTTGGAATATCAATCTCTTTTGCTGATAAATATAGCAGATATGATTTTCCTCCTGGCTTTGTCTTTGGTTCTGGCACTTCTGCTTATCAGGTTTGTTTATAAATTTTTTGGCTTTCTTTCTACTTCCATATCTATTTAAAAAAAACGAAGACTACAATACACTTGGCATGATTGAAAGGTGGAAGGGGCAGCAAATGAAGATGGGAGGAGTCCTGGCATTTGGGATACCTTTACACATGCGGGTCAGATTCTTTTTTTCACATCTGTTACATATGGCATCTAAATTAATACTAATGGCTAGTTTTTTTTATGAAATTCCAGGGAAGACGAGAGGGCAAACTGGAGATGTGGCAGCTGACCAGTATCACAAATACAAAGTGAATAAAAAATGAACTTATATTGTTACTTTAAACTTAAAGGAAGAAACGTTTTTGTCCTGATCGTCTATTTACTTCAGGAAGATGTCAAACTCATGGTCGAAACTGGATTAGATGCTTACAGATTTTCCATTTCGTGGTCAAGACTTATTCCAAGTATGATTTTTCTTTAACTTAAATTATGTCAAGCGATAAACAAGCTAATATGATCGCATGTTTTAATTTCTGTTAAGACGGAAGAGGACCTGTCAATGGAAAGGGCTTACAGTATTACAACAACCTCATCAATGAGCTTATCAGCCATGGTTACTGCCAAAACTTTCAAAATAAACTCAGTTTTTATCTTTGTTTCATTTTCATTTATATGTATACTCATTTATTTAATTTCCCTGTCTGGATAAAACAGGTATCCAGCCACATGTCACAATATACCATTTTGATCACCCGCAGGTGCTTGAAGATGAGTATGGCGGATGGATTAGCAGAAGAATTCTGTATAGTGCTTTACTTGTTCTTGTCTTGGTTGTGTCTTATTACATAGGGATAGGGAAATCAGCATTAATTCTCTCAACTAAAGAGATGGTGAAGGACGTTGACTGAATGTGTATGCGGATGCAGGAAGGACTTTGCAGCTTTTGCAGAAGTGTGTTTCAGAGAGTTTGGTGATAGGGTAAAATACTGGGCGACTCTAAATGAACCCAATGTCCTTCCACTTTTCGGTTATGATGTGGGATTGTTGCCCCCTGGTCGATGTTCTCCTACATTCGGATTCAACTGCACCAAAGGCAACTCCTCAACTGAGCCATACTTGGTTGCTCATCATGTCTTGCTGGCACATGCATCAGCTGTGAGATTGTACAGGAAAAAGTATCAGGTCTCGCCCACTTTATCCACAATTCTGCTTTGCACCTGTTAACAAAACTATATATAAATTCATCAACTGCCAAGAAGATAAGGTTACACAGTCATTGTGATCATGAAATGCAGGGCAAACAACTTGGATTTATTGGAATAACTCTGCTTGCATTTGGGGTTTCTCCGCTAACAAACTCAACCGAGGATGTGCTTGCAACTCAAAGAACAAATGACTTTCTCTTTGGCTTGTAAGTTAAAAGACTATATATTTGCTTGGAATTACCAATACTTTGGAAGCTTAATTTGACATATTGTGCATTTGGCAAGTTTTATTTCAATATTAAATGTTCCAGGATATTAAATCCCCTGGTATTTGGAGAGTATCCTGAAACGGTAAAGAAAAATGTGGGCTTAAGGCTACCAGCCTTCACCGATGATGAATCCCAATGGGTTAAAGGTTCATTTGACTTCCTGGGAGTGAACCACTATTCCTCACTTCAGATCAAAGACAACTCTACCAGCCTAAACTCGAAGTACAGAGATTTCTTGGCAGACATGGCAGTAGAATTGATCTGTAAGTCGTACCTTTCATTTCTAGTTGTTAAGCAACTGCCTCTAAGTATTTCTGCAGACTGATATTAAACAAATAAGATCACACTTTCATATCTTTTGTAATTCGTGATTTATGCAGTTCCCTATACGATGAATGATACATTTGAGGTAAGAGTTGTAATGTGTAATAATATGTCCTTCCGCTAATAATTATCATCACAAGGCCTATTTTGGATTAGTGGGTGTGATCAATTACTTGCAGTCGCAGTTAGCAATGGGCATTAAATAAAGCACTTAAGCTTTTACTAAGAAGAAGCTTTATTCTTGTTATCAGTAACTGTAATTGGTTTATCCCAGTTTCCTATGGCTCCACGGGGCATGCAAGAAGTACTAGAGTACATCAAGCAAGAATATGGCAATCCTCCAGTATATATTCATGAAAATGGTATCTCTCTTTTTTCTTTATTCCATTATTGCAATCAAAATTGAAAAAGAAAATAAAAATGGCTGCTTTTCATTTCTACCCGCTGAAGAAGAGCTTGGCATGTTATTTATTGGCAGGGCAGCTGACGCCACGCACTTCATCATTGAATGACACTTCAAGGGTGCAATATTTGCAGGCATACCTTGGAAGTGTGCTTGATGCTATTTGGTAAGCTTTTGTTAGTCATCACCAACTTTATACAACCATTCTGTGTAAAAATTGCAAATAATTAAAAGGACTTTGAAAATGCATTATGTTTAATTATGTGATGCTGAAAACTGTAATAACATCATTTATCCAAATAATGACTTAATTATTGCTTTTGAACTTGGATTTGGAAGGAATGGCTCAGACACAAGAGGGTATTTTACGTGGTCCTTCTTAGATGTATTTGAATTACTGGGTGGCTACGAGACAAGCTACGGTCTGTATTATGTAGATAGGGACGACCCAGATTTGAAAAGGATTCCTAAGCTTTCTGCCCATTGGTACTCTCAATTTTTGAGAGGAGGAATTGATTGTTCTGATGGAATTCTTCAACTTCCAAATAATCTATCGGCCTTCTCTGCAATTATGTAGGCTATTCATCGTCTAAATCCTTAATCGTCTACTTTTATTACCGAGATTTATGAATAATATATGACTTTTCTCATCATGCCTTTTCTGCAACTGCATGGGATTGGTATTTTTATTTTCTCATTTATCTAATTAATATCCATATTCATAGTGCTGCAGCATGTAACAAGCCTTGTACTTGATGTTAGCCAACAATTATATAAGAAATTTTTAGGTAGACTATATCTACTATGTCATCCATAGATTAATCTACTCATTAAATAATTTGTATGTATACTGCATTTATTTCAACCAATGAGAATAAAATAATTAAATGCATGTTAATGAATAATTGGTTCAGTATATGGATGACATGGTAGACATAGTTTACTTAAGAATTTCTCCAATTATATGCACTCTTGCAGCTAGTTGTGTACAAAACCGAAAATCGAACCGAATGCTTTTTGATTTATTCGGTTTTTGGTTTATTCCGTTCGGTTTTCCATTTAAAATTCGGTTTTAAATGTTTAAAAACCGATTAAACTGAATTGATCGAATTTATATATATATATATATATATATATTAATGATTTATTATAACTTTTAGATAAAAAATTATGATTTGTAATATTTTATTTTCATTTATAGTAGGATAAAGTCATGAACTATAAAAATATATTTTAATTTATATTAACTAATTTTAATTTAGAGTAATTTATAAAGTTATAATAATTATTTTTAATTTATACCAATTTATAAAGTTGTGATAATTGCTTTCAATTTATGATAATTCATAAAATTATGGTAATTAAATTTAATTTGTAATAATTATAGTAGTTGATAAAGTAATGATTATATCAATTTATCATAATTTATGTTATTTTATCTTATAGTTATATTATTTAATTATAAATTTAACTTATATCTTATATTTGATAAAGTTATGATAATTAATTTAATTTAATTTAATTATAATTAATAAAGTTATAGTATTTAGTTCTAATCTATTATAATTGATAAAATATAATTATAATTATAATTTATATAAATTTAATTTATTAGTTAATAAAACAGATTAAACTAAACTGAATCAAACCAAAATATTTCACTTCGGCTTAGTTTTAAATATTAATAGGTTTGGTTTAGTTTTTATAAATTACAATATATTCGGTTTAAAATTGAACCGAATCGAACTGAACTAATGCACGAACTGAACTGATGCATACCCTAACTACAGCAATATAACTCTCTCTCTCTTTTTTGTTATTTGTTGCATAATTTCTCAAATTTTAATGGTGCATGTTGGTGTTGGAGATGTAAAAAACTTCCATTTGGTATTGAGAAAAAATTTGGGCAATTTATAACAGGATTCTTTTGTAAATGGAAACAAACGTTTAAATATTTATAAAATTACTAACCTTTAAAATTTTTTTCAAACATGACAAAAGTACGTAAAAATATTACAAAAATATAGAAACTCAATACTTATCGAAAGTTTACCAAAAAAAATTAATAAAATTTGAAATTATACAAAATTTATCCAAAATTTATATAAAATTTAGATGAGATTTGCTTAAAGTTTAACTAAGATTTACAAGAAAATTAATGAAAATTGAAATTATCTAAAGTTTATCCAATGTTTGTTAAAGGTTTATCCCAAATTTACCTAATATTTAATTAAGATTTACTAGAAAATTAATGAAAATTGAAGTTACTTAAGATTTACCAAAAATTCATTCAAAATTTATCCAAAATTTATTTAAAATTTACCAAAGGTATCCAAAATTTTACAGAAATCGACTCAAGATTTACTAGAAAATTAGTGAAAGTTAGTTACCTAAGATTTATCCTATATTCATTCAATGTTTCAACTAAAAATCACCAAAAATCTATCTAAAATTTATCAAAATAAATAACTTTAATTAAATTAATTAAATATAAATTTTCATTTTTCCTTTGTTAATTAAGTTAATTAAACAATAATTAAAAATAAATAAATGAGTGCATAAGGATAAGTGGTGATCATGTAAGTTAATAAAATCTTAATCTATGTTTAAAATATTTAAAAAAAACTATTTTCTTTCTCAATTGAACGAAAAGTTTGTGTTAAATACATAGTGATTCTCATATTTGAAAAAAAGAGAGTAAAAAATGGTAAAAATAAAAATGGTGGCAATAAAAAAAAAGAAAAATATTGGTAAAATTGAAAAAAAAAAATCAACAATCATTATTCGTTAATATTTTTATAGAATAAGGGCGGTAAATTATATTATGCACCTGAATGGAAAATATTAGGTGCTCCCAATGAGCTTACACCTACTAGATATATTATTTAATAACTATAGATACATTATTTTTATAAAGATGTTTTTTTGAATTTAATGGGCTTTTTTCTAACTCTTTGTTTTTGACAGTTTTTTCTGTTATTTTTTTACTTATTTTATTTGTTGCTATTGGTTAGCTCACCTTTTCATTTTTTGACAATATTTTCTTACTTATTTTATTTATATTGTTCGATTTGTTTTTTTGTAATTATTTATCCTATTACAAATGGATGAACATATTTCATTTGAGAATATGATATGTGAGTCTGATTTGTGATAATTTATGTAATAATAAAAAATAGATGAAAAAATGAAAAAAAAATTCATAGTTATAAAATAATATATCTACAGTCATTAAATAATAAATATGAACCTGTTAAGAAAATAATCAGACAGATGAAAAGATGAAAAAAATTTATGAAAACAAATAATGAATTTACAATTATAAAATAATGTATCTACAGTTATTAAATAATGAATCTGAACATAATAAGCAAATAATTAAATACAAAAGAAAAGATAAAACAAATTCATGAAAAAATAATGAATATTCAGTTATAAAATAATATTTATACAATATTAAATAATAAATTCAAATTTGGTAAGTAAATAATCAAATATACAAGAAAAAATAAAATTGATTCATGAAAATAAATAATGAATCTATAGTTATAAAGTAATGTATCTATAATTATTAAGTAATGAATTTACAATTATTAAAATAATGTATATATAGTTATTAAATAATAGATTTATAGAAAAATTAGTGAATTTTAACTTTCACACGTGCAAATGGATCTTTGGAGCACCAATGTTATAAAAACCGGACTAGCCTGACCGGTTCAACTAGAAAAACTGAGAACCGACCACCAAGCCGATCAGTTTTGGGGTAGAAAACCATATGAGTATTGGACCGGAGGAAAAACCGGCGAATCGGTCGGTCAAACTGTGAACTAGCTGGTCCGGCCAATTTTGACCGATTTTTTTGGATTTTTTTAATTTTTTGCAAAAAAAAAAATTAATTATTAAATTTGGTCAAATCTAACCAACTCAACCGGTTTAACCAAGAAATTGACCCTAAAATTATATGGATTAACTACAAATTAATTAAATTGGTCAAAATAAATATGTTTTTGAAAGTTTAACATACTCTTATTGATAAAATGTTATGTCATATTCTTTTTTACTTTTTTATTCTACATGGATTGTTCACTTATCCGGTTCATTGATAAAATTATATGGATTTTTATTCTTTTTTACTTTTCCGGTTCATTGACCGGACCGGTTTTTACAACATTACCTAGCACTGTAGACTCTGGTGCACAGTATAACAACTCGTATAAGGGCTAAACCAAAGGAAATTTTACATAATTTCCAAAAAACGGATACCATTTTACATAATTATCCGCGTTCAAAGTTTTTTTCAATCTTACTCAAAACAACTTTCCAAATTTACACAAGTACCTCCTAATTACGTATGGTCATTTCTCACAAGGTGTCTTACAGAGACAATTAGTAAGAAATTAATAACCCTGAACGGCAACATATGCTTTAGGAAAACTAAGATGTCTCTGTGAGTTAATTGCAGATCCAAATAAAAGGATCATTCTTTGGAAGGTAAAATAAAAAAATCGATAGCAATACAGTCGGAGTCTCAAAATAATTTAAGCATCACTTCTAGGCTCAATTCCAGTTATTGCAGCAACTAAAGTCTATGCAGATCCACCACAATCTGCGGCTCAGTTGACATGTGAAAGATCATGCAGACAGTGAGGACAAAGATTTAAGTATCACCAAGCAATTCATCAAACATCAGATCAGCGATAGTGATCCAAAGATTTCATGGGAAAACCTAGAATATGCCTTGAGAATTTCTTTTGCCAACAGGAAGAACAAGAGAGGCTAAACAAGAAAATAAAAAGAAGAAAACATTTAACAATGGCAAAAGAACCGATTAGTTCAAATTTCCTTCTACGATTCAGGTTTCATTCATCTAATGAAGAGCTCATGGTTCATTACTTGCGAAACAAAGTGGCTTCGCATCAGCTTCCAGCATCTATAATTGTAGAAATCGATCTTCATAAGTACAATCCATGGGAGCTACCTAGTAAGTTTTGTTTTCTTTAAATTAAAAAAAAAAAATCAATTTTGGGAATCAGGGAATGATGAAAAATGAGGGTTTTTTTTGTGGGATCTATCTATCGAAAACTTAGAAAAGAAAGAAACAACGTGAAAAAAATTATTTTCGGTACAAATGAAAAACTAAAAAGCTAGAGATAAAAATGAAAAAAGACATTTTGGTAAATCACGAAACTTCCTCTAAACAAAATGTGTGAGGGTATAATTAACAACAAAAAGTCATAATTGTGAAATGAGCATATGACGTTGTGGCTGATTCTGAATTTCTTGAAATTGTTAAATTTCAATTGGAGAATTGTGGTTTTAATAAAAACTTAAATGTTTATATATGTAAATATTATTTTCTGCATCAAGAAGCCAAAATCAAATCAAATAAGTCCATTAATAGAAAACCAAAAGATAAAAGGTTTGTGGATGAGATATGAGAGGTGAATTTTTAACTTACATTGAATATTTAGGTTTGAGGGACAGCAGAAAGCCAACTTTTCGAGTAAGCCTACAAGATGTTTGTAGTTTTGTCTTAGATAGGAAAATTATGAGATTCCGAACAAATCGATTGCGCAACTATTAATTACACTTTACTCCCTTAAGAAATTAATCAATGCTAACTAATTAATTTTGATGGAAAAAAAAACATAAACTCATATAATTTATTATAAATAAAATATCATAATAAAATAAAAATAAATTAATAAAAAAATTATATAAAAAATAAATGATAATTAATGACGAGTTTGATATATAATAATTACATCTTTAATCAAAAACTAGTATAAAGAAAAGAAAAACGATAATATATACATGTTCCATACATTTCTGGGAAAAAAAGATTTATTGAGATTTCAACTTAGTGGAATAAGATAAATATTATGCATGAGTTAAAAAAAAAATTGAAAATAAAAAATTTTAAAGATTAAATTGAAAGAATTTCGAAGAACAAAATCCAGATAGTGATTTTTTCTTTTTTATAATGAAGCTTGCGTAGACGTTATATAATTCTATATTTCCATGGAAAGAACTTACCAGCAAGTAGCAAACAAGAATTGACAAAAAGGTTTCGACAAGAACAGAAATTGGCCAATTTCGACCTCACAAAATTCAACACAGATACTGCTGACTGCCTAGGATTAAATATTGTTGAAAAAATAGTGATAATAAGTCATTTTGATAGGGTAATTCGGATGTATCTTATAACTCGATTTTAGGAAAAATATTTGGATGTGTGTTTCTTTACATGAAAACTATGAATTAATGTATTCATATGTTAAAAATGGAAAATGTGTTAATAGAAATTGAAGATTAAAGTAAATTCTTTCCTAAGGAGATATAAAAAGGAAATAGTGATAGTGAAAGTTGTCCCATATCACTAAAAATGTAAAATTTGACTTGTATTTATATAGGAAAATACAATCTTACATAGGTAAGAAAGAAGCATGAAATGCTTTTTCTCGCGTGCTTAGGCACATAAGGAGGTATAAATTCATAGTCCGAGATAAACCAATTCATGTATACGTGACCTAAATATCGGGCCGAAATCTCATAATCTGAATCAAACCCAATTTTTTTTTTTATTTCTGGAAATAACTGTGTCATTGTGTGTAGCAGAATTGATTCCACACGCCCCTGTTTTTTGGAATTTCGTTTTTTAGTGTTTCAAATATTAAATTCAGTATTATTTGAATGCTACAAAGACATTATTAACAGTTTTTAAAGAGATTAATCACATCTAGAGATGGCAATAGATAGTGTACCCACGAAAAATGTCTTATCCGAACCCTATTATATATATATTTACCCATACTCGTCCCAAACCCGATTACTATCCGAAACTCGTTTAATTACATGTTTTAAATAAAATACAATTCAAACCAAATAATTAATTAAAAAATATATAAACAATCTATCATAAATTACTACAAAATCAAATATAAAAATTAATTCAGCTAATTCAAATTAAAATAATTCATTAAATTGTAAAAAAATAACATTAAAACAATAAAATTAAAAATTGTTCGTTATAATAAAAAAAATTATATTTCAAATTTCCAACTTCGAATTACATTTGGTAATTCAACAACTTATAAAAATATATAAAAAATAATTAATTATATCTTTATATTCAATAAATTACAATAAAATAAATCTTATTATATATATATATAGGATTTATCAGGTAACGGGTACCTGAAAGTCTCTACTCGTACCCGTTCCAAAACCCTAATAGAATTACCCATTAGGGTTTAAATGAGTTCGAAATTACTCAGATATCCGCGAAATCTATATTCATTGTCATCCCTAATCACATCCAATGTTACAAAGGCATTTTTGTTTTTCTTTGAAGTTTCTTTGAATAAATCTTCTTCTTCTAAGTAATAAAGTGACTTGTACTCAGTTCGCTATACTTAGATATTATGTGTTCAACATCTACTTGATATATATTGTACCTTGAAAGATAAATATCAGTTATTTTAAACACCAATAATATAAAGCTAATTTATCTTAAAGACACTATATACAACACAAACATCAAATTAATTCTACCTCCCTTATCCTTTTATTCGTATACTCCTTAGTTTCTAACAAATACACAATTCCAAATGTTGACTGTTTTGTCTGTAAACTCTTTATTAATATGAAACAGAGGCCAGAGATTCACCATTACTATGTTTTCTAGATAAGCTTACGTCATCCTCTGCGTTGATACCTACAAGAAAAAAAAAACAAATTCCTGCATCTGCTTTTCACCAGTGCTTCAAGGGCTAATTTTATATTTAATTTAGTTTTTTATTAATTAGTGAAAAATTAATCTTAATTTTAGTTATAATTTTCTATTTTTTATGAAAAAAAAAATGTCTAAATCATATTCAACCTGTTTTATCAGTATATAACGTAGTTTAGAACTACAAACATGTAAACTGGGAGAAACAGAATTATTTAAGTAAGATTCTGAGTGAGGATGCCGAGGCTTGTTTGGTTATTATTAATTCTGCTACTAAATATGGCAGTAGCAGTCTTTTCTGTTGACGAATATAGCAGGGAGGATTTCCCTTCTGGGTTTATATTTGGTGCTGCTTCCTCTGCTTATCAGGTCCTTATATCAAAGAGTCTATTATTATCATTATTTTGGCTTCTCTCCACTTTTTAAGAACAAGAATGAAGTATGCTTCAATGGGTATATGGTTTTCTGGTTATTCTTGGTAGGTGGAAGGAGCAGCTAATGTGGATGGTAGGACTCCAAGCGTTTGGGACACCTTTGCTCACGAGGGTCTGTCTTTTCTTCTTTTAAGTTCTATAAGTTTCTTTTCACTTAACTTATCAGATAATGGAATTTTAACGGGTTATTTTCTAATCAATGTTCCAGCTGGAAATGTGGCTGCTGATGGCTATCACAAATACAAAGTATGTATGTGAACTGTGAAATAATTCAATTGTCAACTAGTAAGAAGTGTGCCTATTTGTGCGCTGATTGATATATTTATTGCAGGAGGATGTTAAACTCATGGCTGAAACTGGGTTAGATGCCTACAGATTTTCCATCTCATGGTCAAGACTAATCCCCAGTATGATTTTCCTTACCATAATTCCTGTGTAGCAATTTTCAGAAAGCAATTTCTAGTTCATTCTATCAAGTTTTAGCATGTTAATATTTTTGCAAGATGGAAGGGGGCCTGTGAATCCAAAGGGCTTACAGTATTACAACGACCTCATCAATGAACTTATTAGCCATGGTGAGACCTGAAGCTTCATGAACTAAAGAACATTAGCCCTTTTTCCAATTCAATACTTTTGCTTCTTTTCTACTATGATTGATCTTCTTTACCCTGCCTGATGGATCAGACATCGAAGCACATGTTTCGTTATACAATTATGATCATCCACAGGCACTTGAAGATGAATACACAGGATGGATTAGCAGAAAGATTGTGTATGCTACTTTAATTCTTGTTATCCATTTATTTCTGAGTGTGCTAAAAAAAAAGAAATGACTTGCTGTGTAAATTGTGAATGTAGGAGAGACTTCACAGCTTATGCAGATGTGTGCTTCAGAGAATTTGGGGATAGAGTTTCAACTTGGACTACTATAAATGAACCCAACATCTTTGCAGTGGCTGGTTATGACACTGGAGTAACGCCGCCCGGTCGATGTTCTTTTCCATTTGGTTTCAACTGCTTCAGAGGCAATTCTTCCTCCGAGCCATATATAGCTGGTCATCATATGTTGTTAGCACATGCTTCAACTGTAAGACTTTACAAGAAAAAATATCAGGTACCATCTTGTCTTCTACCTTAATCATTCTAATCAAAATATTTGTCATATTCTGCTAAATCCATGGCTATGCAGGACAAGCAACATGGAGTTATAGGAGTCACCCTCTATGCTATGTGGCTTGTCCCTCTAACTAACTACACCGAGGATATAATTGCAACACACAGAGCCATGGATTACTTATTCGGTTGGTGAGTTGAAAAGAACGAATTCGTAGAATTGAATTGAAGCCACTTCTTTTTCTGAAATTGGAGACATTGGCAATATTTCTCTTCATTCTTTGTGTTTACAGGATTATGAATCCATTGGTGCACGGAGACTATCCTGATATAATGAAGAAAAATGCACCCTCTAGACTTCCCGTTCTCACAGATCAAGAATCGAAATTGGTTAAGGGAGCATTTGACTTCCTAGGACTGATACATTATACCACAGCTTATGTCAAGGATAATTCTCAAAATCTGAAAGCAGAACCTAGAGATTTCAATGCAGATATGGGAGTGCTCGTTTTCTGTATGTTTTTAACTACTCAATATAATATACTTGTATACTGCTGCTCATACAGCTGAAGTAATTCATTTGTTCCTGGTTCTGACAGTGGATCCTCATAAACCAATAGTTGTGCCAGATGAGGTTTGAATCCTTTTGCCATTTTATCTAATTAGTAGTGGTGGTTTTATTTATTAACTAATCACTTCTGTCTGAATCAGTATCCTTTAAGGCCTTGGGGTCTGCAAGAACTTTTGGAGTACTTAAAGCAAGCTTATGGCAACCCTCCTGTGTATATCCACGAAAATGGTAACCACCTCCCTCTCGTGTTCATACACACATATATAATATATTTACTCCTTCTCTAAGGAAAAAAGGAAAATCTTTTGATGTTAGCTCTGTTTTCGAATTTACACAGCATGAAACTGCAGGAAATTTTCAAGGGTGTGTCTGTGCATAAATGTGGGATATGATGTTGTGATATTATGTAATTGGTGAGCTTGATACTTGTTTTGTTTGGCAGGTGCAATGACCCCACATAATTCTTCACTGGAAGATATATTAAGGGTGGAAGTGCTGCGTGCATACATCGGAAGTATGCTTGATGCTATCAGGTTTCTTGATTTTTCATTAACTTGTTAGATATCATGTAGCTGTTCCATTACTGTTAAGAGTTATGGAAATGTTAACTAATAGGATAATAGGAAGTAAACTCTATATTCATTGCAATCTGCAATGAGCATGGTCTGAATTTTTCATCTAATCCTTTCTTTCATCCTTGAAATTGTGAAGGAATGGATCCAATACAAGAGGGTATTTCGTATGGTCCTTTCTCGATCTATACGAGTTATTAGATGGCTACAGATCAAGCTTTGGCCTGTATTACGTTGACTTTGATGATCCAGAGCTGAAAAGGACACCCAAGCAATCCGCATATTGGTACTCTCACTTCTTAAAAGGAGGAAAGGTTAGTCCTGTCAGAGCAATTGAACTGGAGAAAGAAATTGCCAAGTCTTTCTCCAATACACTTCTTTCTGTAAGTTGATGGTTTTATGTAAATGCACAAATGGTTGTGTCTCTATGGAGGTCTTGCTAGTTTGTAGTTAGTACATTACTAGTTAGCAAAATAATCAGTTGTTTCACAACTGTTCTTGTATTGGAAAATCAATTGTAATACATAACTGATGATGTAATTGAAATAAAGTTTAATATGTCTTAACCTGTTTTCTTCATTGATTATTATTCCGAGGCACAATATTCCAGAAGGCATTTCCATTTCATTGGTTTTGGACAGCTCAGGTTCAAATGTCAATGGTGGCAAGGCAACTTAGTTGATCAGTGAAGTAGAGGAATTTCAAATTTTCCTCATCCCCTTTAATTATGCTTAAGACGATGTTCTATGTTCTTGAAACTTGAGGTTAAGTTTGGCAATATCAGCAAAACAATTAATCTGAATCTCCCCAGATGAACAGAAAAGGAATGTAGCACATTCATCATCTCATCACATGACTGACAAAATAACTTTACAGTTTCAGAAGCCACAGTATTATGAGTTTGATAACATTTACAAAAATGAGGGCAGCATCAATTATGATACATAATATTCGGTTTTAGTCATCTGACCGTCATATAATTAAATGTTTCCAAATAAACAGGACAAGTTTCATCAAACCACGACAGCAGATGTTTTAAGAAGAGTGCCTATGCCAAAAGCTGCTGGGTCGGTTGCCGGGATTGGGACCGCCAGCATTCTGATGAAATGATCCCCAATTTGAGTCCCTTTCAAATGAAACGTGCGGCAGATGAGGCAAAGGCTCTCTTTCCCATGCATGAAAATTATTTGGCAGAGGATTTTCTGCTTCCTGTGGAGCCTGGCCTGATGAGTTTGGAGGAATGATCAAGAAACCACCACCATGATCATGTGGAGGGGGTCCAGGCACTAGCGTAGGTAAGCCCCTTGGTCCATCGAATCTCCTCACACCGTGGATGACTGGTGATGGAATGCCAGGTGGACTGCTAGCTTGTTGACGATGGAAACCATGGGAAATCTGGATCCTTTCATGCGTCCGAGCACTGCTGCCTGGATGGCGAGGAATGATTGAAGAAACAAATGAGCTCCCAGCTGTGGGACCAGACCTACAGAAAATAGGTGTCAAACTATTAAATATTATGCAGTCACTAGCTTACAGGTTGGAAGACCAGCAGCATAAACCCTGGTCACACTGTTGATAGCAAATAAGCTTGGGGAAAACAGGCGTAACATAATGTGTTATTTGTTGGATGTTAGGACAGAGCATTAAAATTTGACGCAATTAAAGACATGGAATGACCATTGGAAATGTAAATGAAGGGACCATGGTTTGCATCACAACGCATGGTTTTCATTAACTGATGGAAACAAAAATGGCAAACCAACTGCAGTAATTTATGAAACCAGAGACTGCCGTCCAATTTCACACCTAGCAACATTACGGATGAAAATCCAATTTTTATGTTTATGCATTCCAGAAACAAGGAAAAGGAAATCAAAGCCCTTAATATTGCACAATGGCTTACCCATGACCAAACAGAACTGGATGTGGAAAAGATGTGGACCTTGTTCTTGTATCTGTTTCACCATTAGATGGCCTGAACGTCAGAGGAACAGAAGCTGGGTCAACTCCATTTATGTGGCCACTAGATACAGAGTAAGGAGGGGAACGGTGGCCCCAACTGTGGTATTGGATATTAATGGCAGGAAAAGCATGGGTACTAAAGATTTCCTGGCGTCTAGATAGGCTGTTCCAATGCTGATTGAAGTTGGGGTCATCAATGTTATCATTAGATCTTGATGAGTTTGGAGGAATAGGTCCAACTAATGCAACATATGAATGAGCTACCGATGATGCAGCAGATTGTTCACCATACAAAGAATGGTGTCCCCTTAAGTCATGATCTACAATGAAGAAAATTCATTCTTACTATCGATGCTATCACCAGAAATTCTCACAAGAAATCAAACTATAAAACACTTACAGGGGGTTGATGGAGATTCCATTTCCCTGGCACACATAAAGCATTAATTCATCAGTAAACCAATAAGAATGCTATAGACTATGAATGCTCAAAATTTTTCTGGAAAAGAAATGATACAGAACATTCTCATGATATGTAAATGCCTTCCAGCTTCCTACATGACAATTTTTCTTGGCAATTTCAAAAGAACCAGAGACCAAAGTCCAAAAGAAGCAGGAGCAACAACACAAATATGAAAATTCACCATATAAAGCAATAAAAGTAATTTCAATAAAATAAAAAATTCAAAGAAACTTCATCAAAATACTGGCTTGCACCCCACATTCCAATTAATATCATTGTTCTTTGTTGTCTGAATGCTATACATCAGTTGTCAAAGGAAAAGATGAGAAAAAAACTTAACCCATAGTGAACATGCAGGCTCAGGCTAAGTAAACACTAGTTTATAAAATTTCTAACAACCTCAAGGCATACAACTGAACTATTGTAACATGTATGAAAATACATGAATCCACATGCTAAAACTGCAAAAATACCCAGGGATCCAACAGAAAAGGCAAAATATGTGGGACAATGAAAACATGTAAGCTACATTGATGCTAAAATGAGGAAGAAAAGAATTTACAACACCAGAGACGACATAAAACAAGACAAATTTAGAACCTACAGAAAAGGGATCTTGCTTACTCAAAAGATGAACCCACTCGTGCCAATTCACCAAATGGACACCAGTGAAATCTATACGGCTGAAAGAGGCAAGGAGAAAACATTGTCAGAATAGTATATGTATCATGAACATGAGGAAGTTATGGTAACTAACAACTCAGACTAAAAGAAAAGGGGAAAATGTAAAAATCATATACATTTGCATCATCTGCTTTATATTTTGTTTTTAAACGTTCAATGATAAGAAACAAACCTAAATATTTACTTCACACAACCAACACCTCTACCATTTAAGCTGATGCTCGAGGAAACAAATTGCATCAAATATAATAATGAATCAAAATACAAAGTAAACATCCAACACCTAAACAACTGAAAAAGAAACAAAGATAGTGCTTTAAAAGCTAGAGCTACAAGAGACTACAACAGCAAATTTCATTCTTCAGAGGCTTAGCACAGCTAGGATGCACGGATATGGCACTTTAGGGAAGTGTCAGCATGTCGGACATGCGAACACGTGTCGGACACACCACATGGCGTGACGTTGACTAAATAGGCGGTCAAAGGTTTTGGACATGGCTAGAACACGATGGGGACACGGCTGGGAAGATTTTATGGGCTTTTTTCTTATCTTGGGTTTTTTTAATGAATTTATGGGCTATAATCAGAAAGCCTAATGAGTCCAGCCCCCCTTCTCAAAAAAACCCTAACCTTTTTTTGCATTTTTTACTCTGTTTTCTTCTCTTCCATTCTTGTCTCTTTTATCTTTTTGACTGACCTCTTCCATTCTTCTCTTGGCCATTCTTGTTCAAAACACGACTTAGAAGTGGCGACAACAACAGTTGCGGTGGCACCTTCTTCAACGGCTTGCTGGGAACTAGGTACTGAAGAGGAACGACGACAACACCTTGCAAATCGGAACTGAAGAGGAATCGTCCACGAACAAGAGGTAATTTCTGGATCCTGAAGTCCACGACACCTTGCTAATTTCCGATACTGATGTTGAAGTCCACTGATTGAAATTTTTTTATATATATAATTTTTTTTCCTTTGCTGGTTCTTACATTTTTGCCCAACTCAAACCCCATTTTGTTATGTTTGATTTTATGCCCTATTGTCATTATGTGCTAAGACCTAAGAGAAACATAAAGGAATTGTATAATGGGAGTTTGATTAAAGCATTTTAGTAAAAATAATAAAAAAAGGTAAAATGCAGAGTTTTGCAATTATTGAGAATATGTGAAAGCTGTTTGTGTTGATGGAGTTTAGACCGATCAGTAATTAGTAATCAGACACCTCTCTCTCTCGAGCTTTGGGAACCTTTTTGATTCATCCCCACTTAGTCAGCTTTTATAAAGGCTTTATTCTCCTTAAATGATGTCCATAGTTAACACTTAACAGCCACACATCAAAATTATTTGTTTTTCTCATTTTATCTCTTTTGTTTTTTCCGTGGTTATTTTTATATGTATAAATTAAACATTGACAATGAGATTGATTTATGTTACGTGTCTATGGTTATTTTCATTTGTAAGGATAATTATATTTTTATTATTTTATTATGTCGTATCCTTGCCGTGTCCGTGTCCTAGTTTTTTGGAATTTGCCGTGTCTCCATTTCCCGCCGTATTGTGTCCCCATGACAGCATCCGTGCTTTTTAGCAGCACAGAATCCAAATAATACTTAAGTAATGATAAAACTTTTAGGCCCCAGCCACTAAAAATTGGGCTGATTTTTACTTTAAAAATCCTCATGAACCAGACAAACCAAATTTATTTTGATTTGTCGCCCACGAAGGATTGAACGAACAAGACCAAGTCCAACTTAGCTTAATTTGCAACGGAGTAGAAACCAGTCAAGAGTTCCATCTTATTCAACAGTTATGCAAAGACAAAATCTAATCTAAAGATCACATTTTTAACCAGGTATGGCAAAATTTTGAAAAATCATCCTAAGAGCAAGATAAGGTTATTACATAACTACAGATTGGTGTAGCTGGTGAACATAAGCCCTCAGAAATTATGCAAAATTCAACACAGAGCCATCTAGGTAAGCAACATATGACACTCTATTCATACAATTTCAGCACTAGGCTGAACACAGTTTTGGCTCAATCAAAAAGGAAAAAAAGCAACCCCGACAAAAAGTTGCTAGAATGTAGACCATATTAATCCTAATTAGAAGGCATGACCTGCTTTAACAGATATAGATTCTTCCAGGATTGCTTATAAGCAAAGCACTGCTAAACAGTATCAAGTTCATAAGCAATTTTAATGAGTGCCCTCCACGTAACTGGATGACCTAATTAATTGCTTGAAGAAGTATGTCTACAACAGGCAACAAGCTAAAAACTCATCACTTTATGACTCACATTACAATTAGAACTCCACAAACTGCTACCAAAACCGTCATCAGAGGTAACCAAAATTAAAAATATATGTTGTGATTTGTAATGACTAAAACCCATATATTATGGTCTCAGATGAAACAAACAAAAGAAATAACATGGGAAATAGTACAACCTTAATATCCAGCTTGGTTGTTGGGAAAGACATTAAAGAAAAGAACACTCAACCAAGGTTAGATTAACCGAACCAAGAAAAAGAGGCATAATTAAAATAAGAAGTTTCATTCCTAATTTGTCAGGAAAGAAAATGAAATGAATGCTTGATGAGTTATCCTCACCTTGCCACCCTATTTGCTATGAAGGCTTATACATGAAATGAATGTTTGATGAGTTACCCTGCCCTCCCCCCCATCCTTGCTATCATGGCTTAAACATGAAAGGAAAACTAGATGAGTTACCCCCCCAACCACTCCCTCCCTTCCTTCTGCTTGTTATGGCTTAGACATTTACAGCATTCGCTATGTTAGCATTAAGCTATTTACAAAAAATTTGCATCTTATACAGCTAACATAATGCAAAGGTCAGGTTTTCTAAGGTACTTCAAAATTCTCAAAGTTTTAGCATCTAAAGCCTAAAAGCAGACACTTTTTGGATGATAAATTGGAAAGATACACAGAACAGTAATTGCAATATAATAGATAAGACTATGGGCAGAGTTGTATTCTGCTTCATTAGAAGAACAAAGTTATCATTTTAACACAATCAGGAAAACATTATACCATAATATACTCATGTCTTTACCAAATTGCACATGCTAAATGAGGCGTCATTTGCATAACTAACTAGAAAACACTTTTCAGAAACAGAAAGTAACTGTGTATTACCATTTCAGAAAAACCTATATCATAGAAATCCTCATCAGGAATCCAGTCATCCACACTCATCTCAGGAAATGTACGAGAAGAGCCATTTGCATAGAGCCATTGGCCTTTCTCAACCTTTCTGCAATTTGGGCATTGCATTGCTCCTTTCATATTAAAGGCTGAACCAATGCAATCTGCATGGTACAAGAAGAATATTATAATGATAACCAAAGATGCTGCCGTGTACTCCTTTATTTGGATATCGTACATGCACATAAGTGGATATGATAAGAGTCTCAAGAAAATAACTACACAATTATTCCCCGGAGAAGCTAGCATGACGAAGACAAGTAAGATGCTTTCCACTTCTAGAACCGGAAAAAATATTTGGAACTGGGTATCAAAATAAAATATCCAGCTGAAAGGCATATTTAGCTCAACTCAAACAAATTTCAAGGCCACTGACTGGGATCATTTTTATAGTTACCTTGGAGAAGGGGATCATGGGTTCTGTGCTCTGCTCACCAAGGAATTAACAAAAGAAAACATCTTTTTCCTTAAGTTTTAGTATCAAATTCATTTAATAGAAAGAAAGAAAATATTGTAGTTCCATGGCGGCCCAAAAGTATTTCTACAACTTGACAGCATTCTTCGCCCAAATATCTTCATTTCTGCATGCACATTATACATGCAGAGGCTCAAAAAGAAAAGGGTGGAAGCCAGCGAAAATTGATTCATATATTCATACATCAAAACTCAATCCATGAAAACCTGAAGATTCTAAGAAGCCCTAAATTTTCAAGTTATCATGAAAATGGCTTGAAATGGGCAGCGCAATTCCTCACAGTTTCAAACTCACATTAAGATTTTATAAAAATTAACGATAACGAACCTGATCCACAGGGAAATTGAAATAAACAAAAACAGACAGACGCTTCAAAAATTGGAGGAAAAAGAGATAAAAATGAGGATACCCAGATGGAATTCATGGCCGCATTGAAGCTTAGCTGTGGATCTGCCGCCATTATCGGACACCGTATCCAGGCAAATCGAGCACGAAACCCCAGAAGAAGAAGGCTCATCCTCGTCCACAACATCAGGGTGGTGGTGGTGGTGGTGATCACCGGCGACACCGTCCATCAGCCGATGCTGATATTGTTGATGATGAGAATCAGTAGCGATGTTTGTTGAGCCCACCATTTCATCGTTCCTTCTACCCAGTCTCCGCCAATTAAAAAAAAAATTAAGAAAATGGCAACAAAGCGACAAATCTGAAACCCTTGCCTGTTATTATTATTATTATTATTTTAATTGTCTGGTTTTTGCGTTTGTGTGGGTATAGAAGTCCATCAATTAAGAAATCTACCGTAGAATATGGTTAGTGTGTTATTTAAATATTAATTCAATTATTAAATTATATATATATATTATTATTTTAATAAATAAAAATAAAATAATTAATTAATTTAATATATAAATGAGCATAATTTATCTAATAATTTTTCCTATCTATAATATTTTTTTCTTTCTCCCACCTGTAATATTGCATTGTTGTGAATTGTGACTTTTCCTTACACTTGTCTTTTATATGCCTAATCTCTTTACAAAAAAATTTTTCTTTCAATTATTTATAAACTAATCTAATTATTTATTAATATATATTTTATTATTTTATTTTTATCCAACACTTTATTCTCTGCCTTGCATTTTATAAAATAAAATTTACCTTCTCCTGATTTATTATTAAATAAAGTACTGTAGAATTTGTCCAGATAAATCTTTTTTATTAAAAATTTATTTTATGGATTAATTTAATTTTGTATTTATAAAAAATTTAATATGTAATAAATAATAATTAGATAAGTGAATTTAACAAAATTTTAGTTATTCTAGATTATTGAATAAAAAAAGTTAATCAAATGAGAGACTAAATTGATTTAAAATAAATAATTAAAATATTGATAAATTTGACGGCACAAATTTATAAAATTTAAAGACTAAGATATAATATTAAATTAGATAAATATAAGAATTTATTTATATAATTATTGACGTGTCCGAATGAAAGGGCTACATTACAATTGTAGCTGCAAAAGGTATCACAGACTTGTGCAAATGCTTGTCTAAAAATGACACTCACGAAGCATGCTGGTTTTACACTTAGAAACAATTGAACCATAGGATAGTATAACATAGAAACCTTAGGTTTGTCAATCCTGCATGTAATAAATAAATACAGGCATTCATATTAAACACAAAATAATTCTTGTCTAGTAATAATTAAAAAGCAGTTCAATTTTATTTTTATTACATAGCATATCTGCTGCAATTGTTGTTAATTCATATGCAGGTAAGCCATCTCAGTGTTTGACCTTAGGCTTCTTCACAATCATCACGCTACAATGAGCATGATGAGAACAATAATCACTCACGCTGCCTAGAACCGCCCTGCAACCCAAAAACATCACGTTAAGAAACCAAGACTAACAGCCAACCCAAATGCGTTAAAAGTCAACAAGTACACATGCAAGAGCAAGATGAATTTGGAATCCAATTGACGTGAGAAAGAACACAACCCCAAATCTCAGAATAATATAAATGTACACGAGAAGGAAAATAATGGGTTCACGGTTTCTAGGATTTTATTATGAATGTTGGCAACTTCAACAAGCAATACCTTTTAATAGCTCCATAACCATGGCTACCCACAACCAATACTGAAGCATGGTGTCTTTCAACAGCATCACAGAGAACATTCCTAGCATCACCTTCATGCACTTCATATATCACATCATCCACCTGCATAGAAATTGACATGAACAACAAAAGAATTGGCTAGAAATTTTTATTCAATGAAACATGTATGAATCATAATTTAGATTTGGATGTTGCAAACAAAAATTTACTGGGAACAATACCATGATTGAACTTAAACGTGGTTTCAACTTTCAACCAAATATGAGGTAGTTAACGAGTAATCACTCACAAAATTGTAAATCCCCACCCTCTTCAATAGGAGGGAAATAGCACACCATGATTTCAATGGGCATAGTATGGACTGCAATCCTCAGAGCATCTAGTAATTGATAATTTCCTGAAAGTATTAGCCCTATAGATTGGCTAATTAAGCTACAAAGGACATCGAATTGGTAAATTTAATTCATGAACGGCTGTGATTGACAGATAACAGATATAAATTTTACGAAGCATATTGACGAATGACAATTTCATGACGGAATGAGATTTACATCAGGTTAAGTTCATAAAAAAATTACAATCATCACCACGAAATACAAAATTACAAAATAATAATCAAATATGTAAAGAAACAGTTAATAATTACCGATTTAGAGGCGCAGATTTCCTTCGCCTTCTCAATAACTCTTGCAGCAATCCTCTTCAAATCGGAGTCCACATAGGGCAAAACCTCGGCAGCGCCTAAATTAAACAACAAAACAATCGTATCTTGAAATTTAATCAACCAAAGAAATTATACGCCAATACACACCATACTTAAGAAAAGGAGTACCAGGGCCAGCAAGACCGACGGCGGAGGCGGGAGAAGGTTTGGCATGGACGACGACGAGCTTGAAAGGAGAATTAGAAGAGAAGGGAACGAAGAAATGATCGAGTGTCCAGCCTAGAGCGTACAAACTATGCTGGCTATCATCGACGCCGACCACCATCACTTGCTTCTCTGCGGTCGCCATTGAAATCTTCTTTTGCGTATGCGTATCCGTATACAATAGTTACTGTTGTATTGTACAGTTGCAGTTGCGCACCTGAATCGTGCTTAAAATTAGTTGGGGGCGAAATTATTTAAAGGCGGAGAGAAGAAGGGACTAGAAAGTGGAAACAAACAGAATCTTGTACTCGTGGCGACGGCAGAGACGGGGGTAATTTTATCTTATATTTGCGGGTGAAGTTGTATAATTCTTTTAATAAATATCATCCAACAATCGTTTTGGTTCGTCAAAGTCATTTTTTTTTATGACATTTTAGATATTAATAATTGAAAAAATCTTACTACCATTTGAAATATATTACACTCGCATTACAGTTGACATTTAAAATATATTAAGTTATTGTATGCATTAAATAGAATGTTATTATATAAAGTACTGTATTTTAATTAGTTTTATTTTTAATTTATGGTACTGATATAAATATATATAATGCTATATTTGACTTATAGAATATAGTGTTTTAGATATCAAACTAATACAATTTTCTAATTATCCACTTCGGACTATTATTAAATAACTTTTATATTTATGTAATAACACTAAAATTAAATAATTCAGGATGAAATTAAGCTCAGAAACGAGTCATATTCCTTTTTGGTTATCTTCAAACAGATTTGAAGATTGATTCTGAGTCAGAAACGCTGCCTTTATCTTTTATCACGTTGCTGTTTTGCCAGGCTGGCTTTTGTGCGGCCTTGGATTCTACTTCTGAAGCTGTTCTGGAAAATTATCAGCAATAAAATTTTAAATTTAAAATGGAGAAACTATTAGATAAATTGGATATACGAAATAATACGAATTTAATTATTTTATTTTTATATTAACCAATAAAAATAAAATAATTAAATATATATTATTAAATAATTGAATTAGTATATAGATAAAGTAGTTAATCCAATCAATTTAAAAATTAGATTTCATTGTTTATTAACTCTTTTAGAGCATTTCAAAAATATTTTATATTTTACTCTCTATTATATTATAAAAAATTCACTTTCTATTTTTAATTTATCTTGAAAATTGTATATACTTCAACAATACTCTTTATCTATTTTCCTATTTTAAATTTTTATTAATTCAACTATTTAAAAAAAAAAGAATAAGAAACCAAAAAAAAAAGGAGAGGAAATAACCAGAGAAAGGAAAGAGAAATAATAAAATATTACTTAAAAATTTTTGTAGCTTTTTAAATCTGAATAGAAAGAATGTAAATTTTAAAGAATAAAATAGATAAGAAGGAAGATAGGGAAATTATTGAAAAACATAAAACTCTACAAATAAGCTGAGATATTCTTACTCCTTGAATTGGAGAGTTGCTGGACAAAGGGACTAAGTTGGTTAGCTGGAAATATTGAGAACCACACGATATAATACGAGGTTAAACATTCATAGATTTAGTTTACATGTTATAAACGTGTTAATCGATAAAATACCTAATAATTAAAATATTTAATTATATTAATATTTTAAATATATAATTAAACTCGTATATGAATAAATTTACCATATATTCTTTTAAAATTAATTATATTAATATATGTGAATAAAAATTAACAAATTAGAAATATAATTCACATTAATAATAATGAGATACTTAAATTTTATTATATTGAGCACATACAAAGGTATACATGTATTTATATTCATATTATGTTATAATAAATTATTAATACATGATAAAAATTGACATACACTTATGAAATATTAAATTTTCATTTTAAAGCTATTAAAGATAATTAGGTTTATCAGTTATACACTCAGCCCAAGGAGATGCATAACTAATAAGACAACAAAATTCCAGATAATCCTGGGACAAGGTTGGGGTTCAGACAAAGTTCATCCTCAATCAGGACAAGATGAAGGGATTCTGTTCTTTGTATATGTCTGAAATCGTTTGCACAGTTTCTCAAGAGTTGCAACCGAATGCTGCATGGCATTTAATTTTGCATCCATAAACATAGCCTGCAAAACAAAAACACAATTAAGGCGAGATTAACAAGTAACAACCACCAAAACTATCATAATAAAACCTAAAAGAAAGTCTTATAAACAGTAAGCTTTAGCTTAGTCGTAGTGGTTTGGTGGCCAGAAATGAGATGTCTCGAGTTCGAATCTCCAGTTGGACTCTGAAAATGAAAAAGAAAGCATGATACTTGCCTGGTAGTTATCTTCATATCCCTCAACCAGTCGACCAACATGAACACGTTGAATAGCAGTCAATGGTTGCAGAGGCGCACTGTTCCCATCTTTGCGCTTCTTCCCAAGGGCTGATTTCAGATCTGCTCAACCACAGAAATAACAGAATAAATTTCATTATTAAGAAAGGCCAATGGTGACAATGCAATTTTCAAACAACATGACCCTCGAAATAAATAAGAAATTACCAAAGAAAATATCTTGCACCAACATTATTAACTAAATTGTTGGCATAAACAATAATAGGAACCAACTCATCATATGAAACTTACAATGACAAACACCTCAGGCAAGTGATTAGCTATGAATGCAAATAAACAAATTTCCATGAAGGTCTACCTTGTATGATGTGCGGCTATTAAGTAATTCACCACAACCATACAACTTAGAAGTAGAATAGAACCAACTCCATCCAGTTTGAGCGTCAATGACATAGAAGAAAGCTAAAAGTAAAAGTTCAGAAAAATTGCAGAAATATTGTTAGGGGGAAAAAACACCATCACAAGTTCAATTAAGAAGGCTTAAAAGGAAGACTTTTGAGAGAGGAAAAGAAAAAAAAAACATTAATGCTGGAAACACAACTGTTGGCAATCATCAAACGAAATGAGCCAAGTCAATTACAAATGCATTGAACATATGATCTACTGAAGAAAAAGTAAAGGTGTATCGTCCTCCATTTGCTAAAGTTCCATCAACTAAATCGACTTAGACATGAAAAACATCATGTTTTTCCCAGAAAAAAAAAATTATATATATATATATATATATATATATATATATATAGCTATGTTCTGTTAGACGTGAGAAAAAATTGCCAATTGATAAAACAATAAATATAAAATGGGAATATGGATTAAATTAAAGCTATAATGCGCAAGAACAGTAAATATAAAATGGGGCATATATTCAAAATAAGCTAAACTTTGTTAGAACAGCAAATACTAAATGGATAATGATTAGAATATAAGCCGCAGAAGAAAAAAAAATTTTGCCTAAATTTGCTTCTTCTTAGTCATAGATGAAAAAGAGAATTTGCTTGCGCATTAAACTGCATCAAATTTGACAATTTATACCGTAATCAAATAATAACTAAATAAACCAAATATGAAAACTAAACTGTTGATTCAGTTTATGACTAAAAAAATTCAAGAGAAGAACGTAATGTCTTTGGCTTTAATCTCTAAATGATTTTTTTTGCTAAAGAGAAGCTATAGAGAAGGATAAAAAAGAAAAAAAGCTGACCATCTTCCTCGAGGTCGCTGCCGGTATCGATGTGTTCGAACTCGTCAGCAGGTCAATCGGGGAGTGGAGGAGGGACTTGAAGGGATTCGGTCTCAATTAATTAATTAGCTATTAATACAAATTAAGAGATGGTTTAAATGGTATTATCACTTGTAAGAATCAAGAAAAATCTCAATTTTGAATTTTTTTTGTCACCATTTACTAATATTATTAATGAGAGTTTTATCACATAACAGCAATTATATTTATGATCACCCTTTAATTGGGAGGTTTCACTCTTTTGTGCACTCCAACTACTGAGATAAAAAGAAAAATGTAAATATAAAGACAATTGCTATAAGAGAAATAATTCATTGATCTAATTCGAAGAATATAATACAATTGATATTCAGACGAGATGAGTTAGAAGCCCATGTTTTATGTTTTTTTTTTTTCAATGAATAATACTCCGAACAAGTATATATGCTAGCTAAGAGATATTTTGGATACATAATCTGATCTGAAAAAAAAAAAAAAAAGGCTCCCTTCCCTGCAGAGTACATAATGAGAAGGCTCTTTGCCAGTAAAGCAATTTCACGAGATTTCTTCCAAGATTAGCATAAGACCGATAAATATGTTATCATAATCCAGCTGATCTGTTTGCATACTCCTGAACCAGTGCCCCGAAGAGTGATGGCCTCTCAAGTAAACGAGATGGTTTATCAAATTCTTTTGCCTTTCCTGCATCAGGAAAATTAGATTAAAGGAGAATCAGCTTGAGTTTTCTGGCAAGTCACAGAAATGATAAAAAGAATCAACTAGTGATCAGTGGATTTAATGCCAATGATTAACACACCTGCATCTATGACTAAAACTCTATCACAGTCCATGACTGTGGGTATTCTGTGAGCAATGCTAATGATTGTACAAGCTGCGAAGTCCTCTCTAATAATCTTCTGAATTACACCATCAGTCTTTGAATCAACCGAAGCAGTTGCCTCATCCATAAACAGCAGGCGACTGCGCTTCAGCATAACTCTTCCTAAGCAGAGAAGCTGCCTTTGACCCACACTCCAATTGTCACCATTATCAAGCACTAAAAAGTTTTTTTTTAAGAAAAACAGAAAAAATAAGTAACTTTCACCTTACATGGATGCTCAAAAATGAATTGATCATAGGAATGTCACGTACCAGGAGCATCAAGCTTTTCAGGTTTGGCAGCTACTACATCCTTCAGTTGGCAGCGTTCAAGACTCTATGAAATGAATAAGTTTTCAGGCCAGGCAAACGAATTATGGTGAAGGTGAGTGTAGAATGAGAAATTAATTAGCAAGCTCACCTTCCATATATCCTCATCTGTGTACTGTCCAATTGGATCAATGTTGCTTCTCACAGTTCCTTCAAAAAGGACAGGTTCTTGAGGAATTATTCCAAAGCGAGACCTAAGATCATGAAGTCCCAGCATGCAAATGTCTATGCCATCAATAATTATCTTCCCTCCTGTTGGTTCTACCAGCCTGAAGAAAACTTGGATCAAAGTAGATTTTCCGCTTCCTGTGCGTCCAACAACACCAATCTTTTCTCCTCCAAAAATGCGGAGACTGATTCCTTTGAGAACCAGAGGAGTGTTTGGACGATATTTAACCTGTTGGCCAATAATTCATTGCACGCAATTGGTTAGACAGATGGGAATTTGCATTAGTTGAATTTTTCATTCAAAATTTAATGAGAATGGAACTGGCGCCATTTACCTGCAAGTCTTTGAGATCAACATTTCCATGGGCAGGCCAGCTTGGAGGAGGAACTCGGTCTTTGATCTCCCATGCAGCTTCGGATGGAATATTGGTGAACTGCTTGATTCTCTCGACCGAAACCATCCTATTTTCTACAAAGCAACTCATGTATATGGCCCAGAACAGCACACCATTGAGGGACAAGCCATAGGAGAGTGATAAACCAACATTTTCTACATTATACAAAATCAAGTGAGTATAATAATGCATTTTAAGCAGTAATCATGAGAGGAATTGGCTAAAGAAAAATTTTTAGTATATAGTTACCAGGCCTTATAATACTGGCAGGCAACACAATTAAAAACATAGCAGACATGCAGAGGATGAAGCTGCCAATCAGTTCCAGACGAAAACCTAACCACTCATTTGAGCCATTATTGTGAAAATCCATGCGTAAATTAGCATTTACTCGGTAAACATTTTCTTGAGAGAACCTCTCCTGCTTTCTGAAAGACCTAATTGTCATAACTCCAGAGATGCTCTCAGAGAAGTGATGAATAATGGGTGCTTTAGTAATCGAGTCAAGGCGAGTTAGTTCTCGAGATGTTGCAAGAAAGTATCCCTGCAATAGTAGAGGGAGAAATCATCAGTAACTATGACAAAATCATTTCCAATAAGATCATATGAAGGTTGTTATTAGGATATCTTAGGGTGGTGAAGGTTTGTTTAAAAGTTTAATATGAAGCAGGTGCACATAAGATTTTGGGCTTTGTTTTGTTAAAGGGAATTGCCAATATAAAATGAGAGGCATCATACCCTGTACCAGATGTTCAGCCAACCAAGTGGAAATAAAAGGAATACTGTAGGCCAAGCATATTGACATGTAATGATGATGATACTTAGCAGTGTGAAGTACATGGCAACTGTAATGCCCAAAACAAAGGGAATGAAAAGATCCACGTTGGATTGATCAGAAGATGCCTGAAAAGGAAAGTAGTAGAGAAAAACAAATTATTATCATTAGTCTGAACATCTTCAGCTAGTAAAACAATCTCACTTTGTATTCATAGTTAGCAGACAGAAAATTTATGGGGAAAAGAAAAAGTGATAGAACCTGAACTTAGTCTTTTTGTCCTTACCCGGCTTAATGTTCTTCCGGAAGGTGTGGTATCGAAAAATGACATGGGTGCATGCAAGATACTATGAAGAATACCAGTAAAGAAAATTTGGGCTGTCTTAAGCCCCATCACTGTGATGAAAAGGGCTCTCGCTGCTAACAGCACCAGGGAAGCAGCTGCAATAACTCCATAGACAGTAATGAACAGAGAAGGATTGAAAAATGCAGACTGCTTCTCAGAAGTTTCATATGCCAACCAATAATCACCAGCCATTAGAGATGCTTGCCATACTATGGACAATAACACTGCTGCTATAACACCCCACCATCCAAAAGCTGCAGTGCAGTATTGCTTGTACACTTGCAGGCCCACCTTACCTGTTTCCCTTTCCTCTTCTTCAATGAGCTTTGAAGTTCCTTTTTCTGACTTAGGTTGATCCAGATGTTTATCTTCACCATTGGCTTCCCCAAGATTGGAGGAAGCTTGAGGAGATTTGGGTGACTTGGCAGAATTTTCACCAGGCACAGTGGCACCAGCTTCTTCTACAAGTTCCATAGCAGTTTCATGAGCAGCCACTAGTGCTTCAAAATCGAGGCCAGATTCCATAAGATCATTGTACCTTCCTGATTGTACTATCATTCCATCGCGCATGACCTGGTATTCGGAAACAATTCTGTTTCAGAAATTACAAATTCATATATATCTCTCTCTATGTGTGTATGTGCACCACGGAGTAAGATAAAAAATAAGGGCTTACCATGATAAGATCAACATTATGCAAGAAGTCGACCTGGTGTGTTACAAGTAAGATAGTCTTTCCCTTCAGTGCTCTTCGCACACAATCCTGCAATACAACGGATTCAAAATTAGTTGCCTGTTTAGTTTCCAGCTTGTGTTATATAGAAGCACCAATGCATATCAATATCCAAATATTACTGCCCCTTCTTTCTCAGAGTAAAATTTTCTCATCTTTTATGATTCAACTTTGATGCAGCAAATAAAAATTCAGGTTTCAACAAATTAAACTTGGGAGCCAGGCCAGTATGCTATCAATGATCGATCTCATCTCAATGCTTTGGAATATTCAAGTTTTAAAGCAAGTAAATATTAATGTTACCTTAAATATATCAGAGCCAGTATGAGCATCAACAGCACTAAAAACATCATCAAGAAGATATATATCACAATCCTGATAAACAGCCCTGGCAAGTTGTATCCGCTGCTTCTGCCCACCACTGAGGTTGATGCCACGTTCTCCTATCTCAGTCTGATCTCCATAATCCATCATTTCCAAGTCTTTCTCCAAGCAACAAACCCTGATAACTTCTTTGTATTTCTGCCTGTCCATTGGCAAACCAAATAAGATGTTTTCTTGAATGGTTCCATTCTGAATCCATGATGTTTGAGCAACATAGGCTGTTGATCCATAAACCCTGACCTATTTAAGGAAGAGAGAACAACTTCTAAGAACACCAGAAGAGCCAAAAATAAATAATACAGTCAAATTGCTTAAGTATATTTAACTGATGTAGAATACTAAATTAAAGAACTAAGAGAAAATTAAATATCAAAATACATACCTTTCCTGATATTTTGTGCATCTCACCAAGTACTGAAGCCAGAAGAGAGGATTTCCCAGATCCCACAGTCCCAACAATAGCAGTAAGTTCCCCTTTCTTGATTTCAAAATTTATATGTTTCAAAACTTCGTCAGCAGTTTCATCATCCCAACTGAATGTCCCATCCTTAACCTCCACAGCAATTCTGCCATCATAACCTTCCACTCTTTCCACTGACTGCTCCACCAATTCCTTGCTTAACATGTAACGATCCAACCTTCCGAGAGAAATCATTGCTTGAGAGAGTGAAATCATAGACTGAGGGAAAGTCCTGATGGGCTCCTGCAAGATTTTGAAGATAGATGTGGTTGTAAATACTGTCCCCGCATCAAGTTGCACTCCCAACAGAAGAGCAACTCCAAATGTGAGTGTTGATATAAGTAATGGTGTGCACCACATCACAATAATGTTGGCAGAAACTGAGTACATAAACTTGGAAAGCCAACCGAATTCTGATTCGCGGAAATTCTGAATTCTCTTATTGAAGTGATCTTCCCATGCCTGGAACTTGATCACACGCATGTAATTAAGCATTTCATTTGTTGCTTTCATTCTGGAGTCTCGATTCATCATCAGATTGAATTGAAACCTATTGTTTCTTCTTGTTCCAAAGATAACAAAAATAACAACACCAACAATTCCTAGTAATGCTGCAATCACTGAGACCCCAAGGACATTATATAAGAGCACCAAGGCAACACCAACCTGCAATGGCATCAACCATATAGCATGTAGCTGTAGCATCATATCAGAGAGTTGTTGTGCATCAACAGCCATGTAATTAACAATCTGTCCAACTCCATGCGCTTGACGAGCAGAACAGGATAATCTCAGCCCCTTCTTGTATAAAGAAGTGATGAGTGTAGACCGAATGAGCATCCCAAGTTTCTGAGAATTGAAGTTGAACTGGTGAACAGTTAAAACCTCAACAAATTTTGCAGCAAGGAGAGTGAGGACGAGGTAGTATCCTTCATAAGGAGAGCTTCTTTTCCCGGCTGTATAATCCACAAAACTTTGAATGAGAATAGGCCCAACATACATGACACACAACCGCACAATTGCAAGGAAAGCAGTGAAGGCAATTTCCCTCCAAAAGCACCTTATCAAGGCAGTCCCAACAGGATGCTTGGATTTTTCTTGTGGTTTTGGCCAATTCGAAGCAAATATCCCAGACATTCTTTCAGCTCTATGCTCCGGTGAAAGAGTTGGAACGTCATCCATCTTAAGAGGAGACTTGTAGCCTTTACTAAGCAAGGGATTCATCCAAAGCCAAAAGGCTTTAGATAATTTTGAAGCACAAGCAAATCCACTCACATTGGATTTATCTAAATGTATTTCATATAACTTAGTTTCATTTTCATCATCATCAGCATCAACTGTTTCAGATTCTCTGGTTACTGTTATCCCAGTTGATCCTCTAATGGCGATTGAAAGAAGAAAAAGGGATAAAGGAAAAGAAACTATAGAAAATATGTCATCCAATATCAGATTAGTCTCATGTGCAACCAAATGAATAATCCCAGATAACATAAACATAGTACTAATGATGAAATCTGCAACCCAATAAATTCGAAGAGAAAGCGGGTGAGTAACCGCTTGAAATCTCTTCTCATGGAGGATCAAGATTGCAATCACAGCATGAGTTACAGCTTGAACTACCCAAAATGCACCATCAAGTAGCTTCCATGGCAATTGGATGCTTCCACTGAATGCAAGAATGCATAAAACAGTGTAACCAAATCCCAATAAAACTGATACAACCAGACAGAGCTTAAACCAGATGTCGGTTCTAACATGAGCTATGTTGTTTCCAATTAGGGGCTTGCTCACATCCAAACTGGAGTGACCAGTGGATGTGAATCTTGAAAAGATCTTCTGAAATGCAAAGATGATGAGGACAAGCAAGAACAGAAGATCAACAGAAGCAAGCAAAGCTCTTTGAGGACAAGGAGAGAGGAAAATGAATCTTAGCCATTGAAATACCAAAGGAAGGGAAGAATCCCCTGAAGACTGAATCACAGAACTTGAGCAAGAGAGGGAGTTCATCCATGGTGGAGAAGAAGAAGACATTTTATATAAGCTTCACGTAAAAAAACCACTCCTGGATCTTATCAATCTCTTTCCTCTAGCAATCTGGAAATTTAACAGAAATTTACATTCATAAGAACATACATGTCATGAACTGAATCTCATCATAAAATAACATAACCCATCAAGAAAAATAGCAAGAAATTTAATTGGGTTTCCTGATTATGACCCTCAAAAGTATGTAGCCATTATCATCATTTACATAAAAATGTTCTGCATTGGAATGGTTGGAGAAATTAACCACGTAGAAAAGCAAAGACAAAAGATTAATCATAAGAATCCTTTTCACTGTTTCAAGGAATTTTCTGAATCATATTACTTTACTAATTAATTATTTACACATCAAACGACCCTCCAAAAAAGAAAAAAAAAAAAAAAAAAGGCTGGCCCCAGAAAGTGTGGAAACTGGGGAAAAAAACTGAAAAAAGTAATAATAGTATTCAATCATAAACATCAAAAGCAACAACCAGTTTTCAACTTTCACGAACTCCATTTCAGAATGAAAGGAAAATATTTAAAGAAATGAAATTCCTGTGAAAGAAGTAAATGAATAAAGGGAAATAATAATAATAATGATAGCCATATTTAAATATAGAATAATATAGACAATAAAGAAAAAAATCCTGTAAATAATCTGGACCAAGTAAAACACAGCTGTAGTCTTCTTGAAAGAGAAGCGAAAATAACTTGAAAAACCAGCTCATTAATTAGCAGCAGACAAAACTAAGGATATGTATAGAAATAGAAGACAAAATCGAACAGAAGAAAGACAAGAAAAATCACAAGCGGCATTAAGATCAACATGCGAAGCATGCAAAAACTAGAAAGAAAGCAAGGCATATGAGAATCATTATAACCATTTCAGATAAAATTACCTCCCCAGGAGGAATCGGCTTCAAGCTCCGGCAGAAGAAGAAAGACGCACTTGAGTCAAGCTCTCCTGCTCAGAAAACGAGAAACGAGAAATAATACGTGGAGTGGAGAAAATATTCAACACAGAGAAGTAGAGAGAGAGAGAGGGGGGGGATTTCACATGATGGGATCAGTATATATGAAAGAGAATTGAATAAATTAGGCAGTGTATTATTGCTGAGAGAGAGAGCGAGATGGAAAGAAAAGCAGAAACGGTAATCGCCACAGAAACACGTAGAGTAGACGATGGCTATATAGATAGATTTCGGGAGGCATGAATTTATATAAAATATTTAAAAAAATTACTTAATAAAATGTAGAATTGTTTTTGACTTGTCTCATTCTCTTAAATTTTTTTTTAAAAAAAAATTATTTTTGCAGTGATGTATTTGGCAGTTTGTTCATCAATTTGAATGTATTCATACTCTACTCGGCCGCGGTGTCGCTTGGGACTCACTGCCCTATCACTCCGTTCTTCATCTTCCACCGGTGCAATACTATAATTTATAGAATGGGGAGGTTAATTGTTCTAGAAAAAAAAAAA
>CATIWF010108348.1:0-18129 GCA_949630135.1 Balakata baccata
AAGATTCCACCATTCCTTCCTTCATTTAACAATGCCGACTGCTTTATCTAGAAGTGCCAATCATTTCCGCAGTGCCCATCGCTTTATATATTCTCGCTTTCATGGCCAGTTCAGATCATTGTTTGGAAATGACATATCAAAGAAGAACGAATAAAAGTGCATATAATTTTTTTTTTAAAAATTAAAATTTAGTATTTGATATAGAATCCTGAATTTGATTGGACCCTTTTTAGTTTTTATATGGCCTTTTGGTCCTCTTGGTTCACAGATGGGCATTTGTCCCATTTATTCAGCAAGTGGATATGTGTGAAACTTTAGGAACAGAATAATCAAGGGAATTTTACAAGTTCCACAAAAGCCGGAAGTTTTTATCATTTATACCGGCAAAAATTAAGTATTATTAATTTTACTGTATATTTAATATATTTTTTATTTAATTGAGATAAAAAATAATTATTTTTCATATTTTAAATATAAATTAATAATTTATTAAATGACTACTATTAATTTTTATGCATGTATTTATTTATTTTTAATCATTGCTTAATTAACTTAATTAGTAAAAATATGTAAAATCAAATTTAATTAACTTAATTACCAAAATAAATCTTGAACAAAATTTAATTGTAAAAAGAAATATAAATTTGTATTTAATCAACTTATTTAAGGTTATTTACTTTGGTAAATTTTGGGTAGATTTTTGATAATTTTTAGTTCAGATATTGATTTGATGTAAGATAAATTTTGAGTAAATTTTAGAATAAACTTTCATTAATTTTGTTGTAAATCATGGTTTATAATTTGAGTAAATCTTATAAGTAAATCTTTAATAAATCTTTTTTAATTTCAATTTTTATTAATTTTTTAGTAAACTTTGGGTAAATGTCAAATAAACTTTGAGTAATTTTTGGACAAATTTTGGTAAATTTTAAATAAATATTGTATACTTTCAATTTTTATTAATTTTCTTATAAACATTTGGTATAACTTGAATAAATTTTAAGCAAATTTTTAATAAACTTTTTGTAACTAAAATTAATTTTGTGATAAACCTATGGTAAATTTTGGATAATTATTAGATAAAACTTAATAAATATTGAGTAAATCTTGTGTAATTTTAATTTTTATTAATTTTCTAATAAACGTTGAATAAATATTGAGTATAAATTAAGTAAACTTTAAGTAAATTTTTAATAAAATTTTTGTAACTTCAATTTTCATTAATTTTACGATAAACGTTGTGTAAACTTCAAATAAATCTTAATTTTCAATATTTTTAAAAATATTTTAAGAGTTTGAATCGTATTTGAAAAAAATATTACGCACTTAGTAATTTTGAAAAAAAGTTTAAAGGGTAATATTTTTTTGTAAATGTATTAGTTTTTTTTTCCATTTTTGTAAAATTTCCAAAAATCAATATCTCTAAAAATCATTTGTATTGTTATTATGAAAAGTTGTAATGATTAACATTGATTAAAAAATTAATTTTTTATATGACAATAATTTACTAACTTTATTTATATATAAATCAAGAAAAAAAAGTATTAAAAGCTAGAGTTGAGTTATTTAAAATTATTTGACTTTTCCTTTTTGTATGTATTTTGTAAAGAACCAACCTAACATGCCTCATAATTTGTGTTTGCAACTTTGCATCAGCTTATTCGAAAATTTTCATTTTGAGACCTTGCTTTATAGAGAAAAAGATAGAGAAAACTTCAATTTCTACAATACCTAAGAATTTACATATCCAAAAGGTAACTGAAATTTTAGGAGGTAAAATGAATTTTTTGCACCAAAATCAAAATGGTACCAAATTTTTATTTTGTATCAATTTAGTATCATATTTTTACAATTTTATTTTAAAACAATATTTACAGTAAAATTCGCCTCATGTGGACATCAGAATACACTTATCATATCACGTTATATGCCACTTCAAATAAAAAAATATCATATATTTTGGTCGATAGATATATGAGTTGATAATATATTACATTTTTATTTGAAAAGTATGTAATGTGACATTGTATATCCGGTGTACACGTTAAGCGAATTCTATTATAAAATATTGTTTTGAAACAAAATTGTAAAAATATAATACTAAATTGATACAAAACAAAAATTTGAAACCATTTTGATACAAGTGCTAAAATTCTGGTTGAAAAAAATTCATTTTACCCTTACCATGCATCTAAAGCATTTCCAAAATATTCCAGTTACTAAAATTTACATTTTATTGCAGCTTAAAATTACATGGCTGTCCATTTTGAAAAAAATAATATTAGACTGGGAAAAAAATTACTGGCTTTATTCTGAACCTCTTTTTTGAAAAAAAAAAAGGAATTTTTTTTAATAGATGAGAGATGGATCTGATGTTGCTTTCAAGGCATGGCATTACAATACAGGATGAGGATGGTACAGCCTAATTCATGAACTTACGACAATTTGGAGCTCTACACAGACAAGGGACTTTCACGTCGTCATGCTCATCTGGATCAAACAAGTAATCGTACCTGTAAAACATATATTAAATATATTCAGTAAATTATTCCTCAAGAGAGCTAAATAAAGATTAATAACCAAGCCAATTCAGTTGTATGAAAAGAGAAGAGGCTGTAGATCATACGTTAGCTCATCTCCTGAAGCGACATCAGTCTTCGCAATAAGGACTATACGATTCTCCACATCACCAACGCTCATTATCCTTGCGTAGCAGTTGGGCATACACTGCAGTAAGAAGGCACTTGTCATTACTATACAAGAGGTTTACGTGACTATTAACTAATGATTGAAGGCCTAGAAGTTCATCCGAATCCAATAAACCCTAGAACAGCTAGCCAAAATTTTCTCTTAATCTAAGGAGTATCTAGGTTCGTGGGTTTTACACCAATTGACTACTAGGTTTCTAGGTCCTCAGTAAATATTCAACTACTGACTACTTCAGTATCATCATTAGTATACACATCTGATCAATGAAAACTATGTTGGAAAAGCTAACCCAATTTCAGATGAAACTTTATGTTCTATAGTAACTCACCGAATGGTTGATCAGGCGTGCAATATTCCCCTTATTGGTGGAATCAATTACAACTTCCTCACTGATCTTGAACAACTGCATTGTACATTTAATTTTATATTAAAAATCATCATTATTATGAATTAACCAAACAACAGCAATCATTAAAAAAAGATCTGTCTAAAGCATTTAACATAGAGTAAGCTAGTGTGGGCATCCTGAAGGATATAACATGCGGAAAGAGTTCATTCCAAGTTTATAGTCAGGAGGGGTATAAAGGATAACGCAGCTTCTATCCTGCATAAGATGCTGAAACCAACCAAAAAGAAATACATTTTATCTTTTTGTACAAGATTGTTAATTAATAGCATAAACTGTAATTGCATGTATGACCCTTTGTCCACAATATGCCCCTTTCAACTTGATTAATCAGTTATCATCATCAATCCAGCAAAAAAGAAGTTAGCCAAGTCAGAACTTGAAGTTATTGAAGATAAATGTAGAATCCGGGTGGCAGGTTGGCAAATTCATGATTCAAATACATTATAATGTAGACAATGCCGAGAACTATGATGCTAATGCAGACAACAAAAGAATTATCCAGAAACTCACATAGCAATCTTTGCCTTCTGATCGGTATTGTGCCTCCCTCAGATCTGCAATACTCCGCCTAACCTGCTCACCACGATATTCAATGACCTGAAGAAAGATTGTTTCAATTATTCAAACAATAAACAAGTGGAGAGAGTGCACAGCATAGCATCAAAGGTTGCACTGCTTCCAGGGCAATGAGATGGATCACAAACACCCAGTAAAAATTGACACCAGAAATTCACCCCAGCAAAATGCCAGAAAGGATTGATAAATTTTATACAGGCGCTGAAAGAACATATAGAAAGTTGGAAACGAGTACCATTTCTCCTTCTTGAATGTTTCTGCGTGCAAAGAGGCCCCATCCGTGTATACCAGATTTTCCAAAACAGACCTGATGATTTTCAGTTTTCTGGAGGCACAAACAAATGTTAATTGGATATAAAAATTATATGAAGTAAACAACCATGCATACAGGGAGTGGCAGTCGACCTGCAAATTGTATAGCCGCTCCTTAAATGAAGAAAGAACAGTGGAGTCATCCATTTCCTATAAGAAGATAATATGCACTGGTGTGTTATGCTAGCCAATTAGAATGAACAAACTTATACAAAATTTTTAAATCCTATTTGCCAAAATAAGGGATGGCTCTAGAATATAAGAAATTAATGAAGATGAGAATATTACTCTATAGGTGCTCAATCTACTTATTGCATCTAAAGAATGATGCCTTGGTCCCATCAGCCGGTGAAAAATTGCATCCCCTTCTGCCCTCTGGCACACAAGAGAAATCTAATGAGATCACAAAATGACCTAATTGGTCATATCTATTAGGCAGCAAGCTGACCAAAAAAAAAATGTCTGGACTCAGCCAGAATGAAGACCAAGTCACAGCACACAAAACGCAAATTCATATCTTATTTAAAAAACTCACCTTATTGTTTAAACTTTTAAAAGCACGACACCTCGCAGCAGATAGAGGCTCAAATTCATTAGTCTCTGAGGTAGAGGGTTCAGGAAGGTCCATTCTCACAGAACTATTCTGGTTCTGAAGCAAGCATCTAGCAGTAAAAACTCCTGTTGAACTACGCAGAACTAAAACAGAGTCTGCATGTGGTGCCCTGCACCAAAATAGAATAAAAAAAAGATAAAAACATCAATAGATAAGGAGCGCATAGCAACAAAACTAAGTCAAACTCAAGGGTAAACTTGAGAAAAAAAATGATAAAGCAAACAACATATAGGACTTCTAACCTGTGATAAGAACAGTAAGTTAACTTTTTTATAACTTGGATCCCATTCTTCTCCATACAGTGCAACTGAAAATTAAAAAGTTATAAATTAGTAAAATCATATTGTATTCCATTTCATACAATAAAGTAGAATTACTGGACAAAAATAACTTGTAAAAGATGATACATAAACTCACAACACTATTAAAAACATCATGTGGTTCCAAGAAATGCATATGCTAGTACCAAAGAAAATATTTTGAGAAAGATAAGATTGTTCCACACAGAAGAGTATCACAAGACTTCTAAGAAAATAATCAGAACTTACTTCCATGAAATATCCTGCCCTTGCCGCACACATTGCGTGATAATAGGTAGCACACTTGCAACACTGGATGCAGGAACCATGAGTCTGTTTACAGATGATGCAACTCTGTACTCCAAGCAAGTAACACATATTTAGATCACAAGCACTGCCAATTTGTATAACCACATTATCAAGTCAAGAGGTATCAATTAGCATAGAAAGAAACAAAACTGAAACACAATTGATCTACCCTTGTCCCAAATCCTATGAGATGGGCTAGCCAAATGACAATCAGAATATGACTACATCTGATCAATTGTTGTATAGTTATAGCTTATAAGATAAGAAAGACAAATTTTGTTCTCTAGCAAAGTGGTAAAAATCTATGTATTGAATAACCACTATATACCTTAAGAAATGTAGTTGATGGAATTCTAAGGATCCCAGTGGCAGGTTCCATTTTTTCATCATTCAAGAAACCAACTTCAGGCCGAAACCAAGCACATGTGACATGAACCCACAGCATCTCAACATCACTTGGCTTTAAAGCACCACCTACAAGAAGTAGCTTGTAGATATAAATAAGAACAACATAATTACTTCACAGAAAATGCGCAGAATATTTCACCAGTTGACAAAAAAACAATGCAGCAGCAAAGGTAAAAAGCAAAAGGATTCCTTTAATAAATGGGTTTCTTGTGGAAAAGCTAGCAAGTGAAATTACACTCATCACACTCGCACTGCAGCATAAGTCAAAAAAACCAAATTAATTCTTTGACAATTAACTTTATGTATGAGAGCTAGACATAGAAATTAAATAAAAATTCACAAAAAGAAACACAAGAGGGCTAATTTAACCTCAAGTTTTCATTAGGTGGAGGATAAGGGCTCCATATTCTATTTGGAAATTGACAAAGGCATATACATGTATAGTTTTATGAGTCTTCATTTTTGTTTTGCTTTGAATTATATTAATAGTCCTAACCAAATAAAAAAGAAGTTGGGCACTTCTTGAACTTCAATATTGTTAAAAGAGCCTTGTAACTAGTCAAGAAAAACCTCACAGTATCCAAGATCTTTTAGAACAACAGTGTAATAGACATGCCTTTTACAGGACAAAGACAACACTCCCTCTCAACGTCAGGAGTTTCGCATGCTCTGCACACCCACGAAGTAAGATCTTGAATATTGCTCACTCCATAGCATTCTTGGTGGACAGCAATTTGGCACCTGAATATGAAAAAACCTTGCAGATGAATGTAGAAAAGTATAAATAAAGACTAAGACAACAGCACATGGCCTAAAGGGACAGATGAATGACAAAACTACCTGTTGCAGATTATAATTTTGTTAACATCCCAATCTTCAACCCATCTACAAATTGCACATCTTTCCGTTGTCCATTTTGCAGGAACAGGATCATACTTCTCTGCTCCAGCGAGGAAAAAAAAAGATTCTATTTGTTCTTCCATTGAAAACATGAGAAAGAAGAAACAAGTAAAATTCGTAGCTCTCACAGGCTCAGGAAGTAGATAGTTACCTTGCAAAAGAGCAAGTAGCTTCTGTCTATCTAATTTCAGAGGATCAATGCCATGAGCATTGTACTCAGCAATCTGCAGCATCTTTATTGTCAAATATAGAATTGCACAGGAAGCACATGCACATTCATCAACTTGATAAACAACAAAAGAAGAAGGAAGAGAAAAGAAAACTAATAATAACATTTTTTTCATATACTTTAACAAGAATTTTCAAGGAACTTCAATCAGACATTAGAAACACATTAGGATTTTATGCCCCAGTACAACACATTTCCTCGTTGACAGGCTAGAATTCATACTAACTATCAATCAAAGAATCTCATGGCAGATATCAAGCTGAACATTCACTTATCTTCGTGTTTTGTTCAATGCAAATAACAGCACAACGACAAGGTTATGACTTTGCATCAGCTTTCAGCAGCAACCACAACCAGTAAGGAAAGGTTACATGAAATTCATCTACTTGCATAAATAATAAATAAGTGACATTTTTTCCTACTCATAAAATGCTTCTAAACATCAATACAATAAAGATGTAGCTTAGCACCAAACAACATAAACTAGTTACTAATTACAAACTAGATGCTATTCAGCAAAAAATGCAAATCATACATTAAATGATAAGTGCCAGTGCATACCCATTTTTCCAGTGGTAACATAGTATCCTTGACTTTCACACTGTATTTCCATTTTTTGGCTCTGCACCCAGTGTGCCTTTCCCACTCACTTGGTGTTTGCTTCCGTGGCCCACATGAACTGCACTTGCACACAATTCTACAGATAGAGAAGAGATACAGCTTAATGAAACTTAATATTTGTAAAGTTGCGGGAAAATAGTTCTAGAACTTATAATTTTCCATCTAAAGATAATCAATGGATTTGATTGCAAGAAGCGACTAAAGTAAAATACTAACAATACTTTCACTTTGGTTTTCAAAGCAAGAAGCTAATATGTAATGGATATTTGTATAAAGAAATTAGCATTGATACTTGAATGGGGTGGCAGGTGTATGGAGAGAGGAGACAAAAACTAAATTATCATTTTCATATAAATAAAGTACTAAGGGCTTACAGATGAAGTTTTGGAATATATGTTCCTTCCATCCCATTGCACACAACAGTTACTTCGTCTGGTGGCTCCGACTGTCCACTATTTATGGTAGACCTGTTTGGAAGTGATAAATGTCATATGATGTAGAATAAACCTAAGAAATCAAAATTAATAAGAAACATACTTGACTGGTGGCTTCCTTCTGTCCAACGCTGATGATTCAACTTTACACTTTACTTTGCAATCAGGACAATAATAATCAATATTTTTAAGATCCTTCAACCATAAAAGATCAGTTACCCTCACTTGCCAAGTTCACATAAGAGAGAATAGAATAGACTAGATGGTGATATTGGAAGCAAACCTTGAAAAGTCTGCTGGAAATTTTCGTACATGCAGCGTGCACCCAAACATTACAACCATCACAACATACCTAATAAAAAAGGTTTGAACAATCTATCAAAACATTCTATTGATCCTGTGATTAAAACACCTTACAAAATTCAATCAGCTCATAAGCTCACCCATTTCCTGCTATCCGAATGGTGCCAAATCTTCTTGCATATGCCACAATACTCGTTTGACTTTCTTAGCTGTAAGAGAGATTTAATTTTTGATGGGAACTATAAGGGAGACTGATGCATATCACTTTCAAAAACCAGAATAATATATGAACAAATAATAAATAAAGTGGCAGTTGTCATGAACCTTAGCACAATGTCTACATATACGTTCTGTTTGAAATATTGAGCCTTTCCTTTTCTTGATAATTTTGCATGGCAAGATAAAATTACAGCTGTCACAGCACCTCATGTCCTTGTAACATGTATCCTGAAGCAGAAATTAAGTGGATGAACTTTAATAAATTAACAACCAGAGACTGTAAATGTCTCGAACTGCAAAATGGGCTACCTCAAGAAATAATGAATTAATATAGAGTTTGCATCAATATTTTATAAATGACTGAAGCAATCTTTTCAAAATAACTTGCTAAACTGAAACCATAAAATAAAAGTTCCAAGAACTAGATCTCTAATCACACCAACAATTCTATATGTTTAACAGCATCAATAAATAGTAGACATCAAACTCTATGTGTGCGTGTGTGTTTTCTCAAAGCAAATTGAATTTTCATTTTCGACACTGATATCAATTTACAACCACAAAAAGCAAGAACTCGAAATTCAAAATCCATTGAAATCTTTCAAAGGGGAAATTGCAGTTTTCCCCTGATGGGAAAAGGTGGGAGGCTGAAGAAAGAAAAGAGGAGGTCATTTCTTCAATGATAGAACTGGAAATTTTAAAATATGTAGAAATTCTTCAAAGGGGAACCAGCAGTTTTCTTCTGATGGGAGAAGGTGTGGGGCTGAAGAGAGAAAGAGAGGAAGTCAATTCCTCAAGTTCAATATGAATATTGGCAGAGTGTTTACACATCAAACACCAGGTTGGCTGGCATATCTGTTAGAGAAATAGTAAATACACAGTAGCAAAGAACCAAAGGAACATCTGATACAAGTAAACTACTAAGGCCATAAAGTTGGAATAAGCTATAAAATCAATGAAGTACCACATGTGTCAGAAATTTCAACCACAACTCAAACTCCACATTCTCGATATCTGTTTAGCATACTATAGAGTATTTCAATCTCCACAAAACTCCTCAGAGACCAGAAGTAGAAAAAATGAGTTCAGAAGAAAACTTGCCTGGTACTGAGAATAGAAGTCTTGATCTTGACTTGAACCACCAGCCTCTTGGTATACACTGATGTGAGCATCTGGATGTGCAATCTCTTCAGCACTACTCCATGTTTCCATAAAACTGCCTTCTGCCAACGTTGCTTCTTCTAGTGCCATCTGAAAGTCACTCATTTTGCACTTGTACAGTTGGGTCTGCCCTTGAAATCTACAGGATAGAAAATCAAGCAAGATTAATACCCCTTAATGGAGACATGATAAGGCCAGCTCATTATAATTGTCAACACACCTCTCCATGAATTCTGCAAAAGGGAATATCATCCCCTGTTTCAGCCAGGCATAGTCCTGTCCATCATGATCACTAACTTAAATGAATGCTATTAATAAAGCAATAAAATCCCCCAAACGTGAAATTGGAAAAAGAGATGGAGTATACCCTTCGAGTTCCATTTTTAGAATACCCAAAGAACATCACACAGAGAGTGCCAGGAGTACAACAACTAAGAACAGCTTCAGGAGCTTGCAATATAGGATCAATCACAATGGCTGGCCACCATGGATATCTTTTCCCACACTTTGCCCAAACTAAATCTCCTAAACCAAAGTCCTCTGGCTTATAAATATCCTTCGTCTTCCCTGCTCCTTCTCTTATTATTTTCTCCAAGCCGGTATTTCTATATCTGGACACATACTCCCCACTGTCTACCAATGAACTAAGCGACCTCAAAATATTAGCATTACCGTTTTCATACTCATAATTGTTGAACTCTGCACCGCTCACTTCTCCATTTACTTCCCCTTCATAATACGCATAGGAATTAGAACTCCCAAATCCAAACCTATCCTTTACAAATTCCGTTTTACTATATCTGCACCTCTTAACATCAAAATCCTCTCTATCTTCTATAAATCTATCATCCTCAAAGCTCGAATCAGTGTCATCAGGTCTACATTCTCCGTTTTCCCACATATCAACAACTGAGTCATTAAACCTCGAGGGAAGCATCTGCCGTCTTCCCCGTGAAGATCTAGATACTGTTGGCTGAGACTTCGCCATTCCCTGATTCTTCTTCAATCTCTTCGCATTAGACTGTACCTCGCTAGCCCAATAAGACCTTTCTCCGACCGAGGAAGCAGAAGCACTGCTAAAATCATCAACTTCACTGTACATACCAAACGAATAAGAATTATATCCATTAATATTTCGTTTCTTTGGAATCAATAAACACTCGTAGTCCTCCTCATATGCACTGCAAGGATCTCCAATCTTACACCGCCTCAATTTAGGCATTTCAACTTTCGTAGTTTTTTTGACAATCATCGTCTACGCATTCAGTTCCATTAAGATATCCTAAAAACTTAGCTACCCAAAACCCTAATTTCATACATCAAAACTTGAATCGAATTAAAATTCGGCCCATACGAACACCAAATTCGAATAACGATGGAAAAATAGAAGCCAGTGCTCGCGCGAATACACTGTAAAAACCTTAGAATTCGATGCGAAACCCTAATCGAAGTGATCTCATACCGAAAATCAATACAATTCACAGATTTCTGTTATTCTTGTTTTCGGAGAAAATTAAAAAAAAAAAAATTGAAACGAGCTATGATGCTTCCACACTTCAGAATTTATACAAAAGGTCGAGAAGGCAATATCAAAGATAATCGGGAAAATAAAAAATATATCGCAGATGAAATTTAACAAGGAGTAAAATTGCAGAACTGCGTACAGGATATAAAGAATAGGTTTCGTAAACTAACAAGGTGGACGATGAACAATTAAAATATAGTTATTCACATATCAGGAAAAAAAATATAATTAATTAGATAATAGTGTGCATTAATAAAATTAAAATAAATAAATAAATAATTTTGGTATTTAGTAAAATAACGGTGGCAGGGCTGGTTTGGGCTCCAAATTGAAAAGGGAGGGAGAGATGAAATAAAGAAAAGAAAATTGGAAGGGCGAAGCGCGAAACGCAGAAATTGGACATGTAGGGGATGTGGCTGCGGGCTAAATTTTATATTATTATTGTATTTGTACGTAGCTGGAAAATTGGCGCCAGTCATGGATTCGTTATGCGGTGGGGCCTATCGGTACTAGGTGTTGGCGGTTGTCAGCGCAGGCCCTGAAGCTTACGTCCTACGCTCGTGAGTTGTGACTTCGCTTCGGCTCGCCAGGGATACTCTTTTTTACGCTTTTTTTTTTTTTTTTTTTTATCATACTTTTTAAAATTTATATTTTTTTAAATTTAAATTTAAGAGGCAAAAAAAAATTTATTAGTAATATTTTATTTTTTTTATTTTTCTTGTTTTGTGTTTTCTTTTTTTTTTATATATATAATTTTATTAATAAAAAATTAAACTGAAAGTAAAATAATAAGTATTGTTGTAGTATATATAATTTACAAGATAAATTAAAATAGATAGTAAATTAAAAATTTGTTAAAAATAAACTAAATTTTTAAAATTATATTAAAATTAAATTATAATTTCTATTTAAATATAAAAATTTTTAAAATTTATAAATTTTTTATGAAATTCTGCTTATGTTGCATAAAATTCTATTTAAATTAAAAATATTATGTTGACTAGTAAACTAAGCCATAATAAAAACTTTAAAATCTAAATGTTTCTTTAAACAATATTTTTTATTTCAATATACTCAAAATGATTTATGGTGAAATAATACAATGACGCAAAAACTAAAAGATTTCTTTTTATTGTCGCTTTCTCACTTCATGCTCCAAATCAGCGGCCACCTATACCACCTTAATTTGTCAAGCAACTAGGATATCTAAAGAAAAATAGGAATATTTTGTTTCGCGGTCTTCTTTCGCCATATAGCATTTTGAGTAAATATTGAAGATTTGTTTAAAGTTAAACATATTTTAGGGTTGAAGTAAAAGATGTTTAAAAAAATATTTAGATTTAAAGTTTCTATTATGATTTAGCTTTATAGTCAATGTAATTTTTTAAATTTTTACTGGAATTTTATATCATTTCAACATAATTTTACCGAAATTTATAAATTGATAAAATTATAGAAGTTTGTATATTTAAATGAAAAAATATAAAATTTAATTTAATTTTAATATAATATAATATTAAAAGTTCATTTTGTTTTTTACAATTTTTTTATAATATAATATAGAGTAAAATAAAGAGCATCGTTAGAAATATTATTAAATAGATTAAATCTATCCTATAATTTATAAACTAATTTATATATATTTTATTATTTTATTATTATTAATTAATTTGAATACAATATACATAAAAATTTATCTATGACATGAGATACTCAATCAATCCCGAGATATGATATAAGTGTGCAATATCCAGTGTTACAAAGTTATGATATAAGAACATTTTCAATAATACTCTCTATTTTAATTTATAACATATATTATAAAAAATTTATTTTCTATTTTAGTTTATTTTAAAAATTGTATGCACTTTGACAATATTTTTTTTATCTCACTTTCTATTTTAATTTTTTATTAAAAAAATTTTAAAAACTAATGAGAAAGTAAGAGAAACAAATAAGGAAAAAGAGAAAAAATAACAAAATAGATGAAAAATAAATAATAAAATATTACTTAAAATCTCACTATAGCTTTTAAATATGATAAAAGGTAATACAAATTTTAAGGAGTAAGATAAATAAAAAAAATTAAGAAAACTATTAGAAAATATAAAATAAGAAAAAAAAAAAGAGAAGCTTTTAAAGATGTTATAAATAACATAACAAAACAAAGTTGAATAAAGAAGAGTATGGAATAAAGAACCAATAAATTTGCCTTTTTCTTCCTGGTAATTATCATGGGATGGAATGCTAATTTATGAAAATTAGGTGTAATTGAGTTGGTAGGGTTTTGCAAGTAATTCAGCTTCAAATCTTATATTTTTTCATCTAATTTGTATTTGATAAAATATATCTATCAATTTTCATGGCAATAACAGTGAAATAAAATGGTTAAAAAAATAATAAAAATACAACACAGTATGGATTTTTAAACCAAAAAATAGAAATACGACATCGTTTGAGAATTTCTAAAGTCCCCACAAACCCTAGAACAGTTCCGAGCATAAATAGCTCCCATTCTGAACTCGCCGGCACTACAGAGGCTCATGAAATAGCTACTTTCTAGTTTCTACCGAAATACAGAGGAATGCCCTCTTCAGATCGCACTGGCTTCCGCTCCCTCCGCTCTCTCCAGCTCAAAATGGGTAATATAATGTCTTGTTGAACCTTTGTTTAATTTTCAATTTCTCTGCAAATTGGGATGGAAATGATGGTTATAAAGTAAAAGGTATGAGCAGTGAAATCAATGGAGGTAGTAATGGATGTGAAAATGGAGGGGAAAAACGGAGAGGGCCCCTGTCCTTGTTTGAGTTATTGCACTGTGACTGTCGCAACCTCTCCTACAACAAGTACGCCATAGCTTGATATTTGGTGATGGGTTGAAATAAAAGGCGTGGGCTACATTCTACCATTGAATGCTAACCTAGAGTTCTCCCAACATTTTTCTTATACCTCCATCCTTTATGCATTCATTTTCTGCCGCCAGATTCCTGCGTTGATCAAACCTTCAATGCTGATCCACCCATCATTCTCTATCACTTGGTTTGATTTTTATGAGCTTTTATTTTCTTTAAAATAATGGCTATTGATCTGTATTTTGAAAGAAATTACATATATGCTTCTATCTCGTGTTGCACTATCACTAAGTGGTAGACGGCCATTGCTCCAGAAATTCCAGATAGTTGCTCAGATATATCTGAGCAAGTTTTTCTTTTCCGCAAAATTCTACTATTGACATTCTTTGTTTAGTTTGAATATGTTTTGTTAAGTGTAATTCAGAATCGTTGACACTGTTGTGCTGAAGTCTGTTTGGCTTTCAAAGGGTGTACTGACATGTCAGAGTTCGGTGGTTTGGACAGTGTAGATGTTTTCGATTATTGGTAGTGCATTCCGTGTCGTAGGCCTCTTGTTGTCTCTCACGTTTAGGTAGCCTGAATGCTTGATAATAAATGCTGATGACATTGCTTTCTGAGAATGTGTAGTTCAGGCAGTTGAAGAATTTAGTTGGAGATCAAAAGATCAATCATCAATGCCCCTGGGAGTCAAGGACCTTAGTGATCCAAGACAAGAAAATTTTGGATGTCTCAGTGGACCTGATTTGTTTTCCTCTTGATGGCATAGATATATTGCATTTGTTTATCTTTAAAACAGTAACAAAAACACTATAGCTCAGTTTATTCCAGCAAACTTGGAAATTATTAAAAACCTTAATTTCTAAATCAATGCAATGGTAAATAAGTGGAAAATTGACAGTTTAAAGTTGGGATGCATTCAGTTTCTTAGTTGGGTTGCCACAAATATATGAATAATGCTTAGAGTTGACATTTATTTAAGATCTAGCACCTTTACGATTTTGCAACAAGAAGCCATGAGTCTTATATTGTCTATTTTTGCCCTTGTAGAACTTATTGTCTGGTTGCAAAATCGTAGTGTTCTTCTTCAGCTCTCCAAGGCTTTTTTGTATTAGACTGGTTTATTATTTTGAATGGAGATATTGTCAGAAAAGATGACAATCATTTATCTTTTTTTGTTCATATGGAAACTTTGGTTGGTTTCTATTGTCTTTCTTGACCAGATAACAAACGTAATCAATGGAGTTTAGGTGATTATCCAATATGTTAGAGGTGTTATGGTGGGATCCCAAAAGAAGTAGGATTTTTACATATTTGCATGACTTGGAACTATTCTTCTTGTAGCAAATTATTGTTCCTCCTCCTTTCTTGGTATCTTTCAACTTTTATTGAGTCCTATGGGGATTGCACTGTGTTGCTATAAGTGACAATACTGATTATTGGCTCTTATCATGTTTACTTGCAGAGTTCTTTTGGCTTTAGTGGCAGATTTTCATTTATTGCAGTGCTATCCTGCTAGGATTGAATTTGGAGAGACTTTGAATGGTTTATTTTGACAAGAAAATTCAAAGTCATGAAGCTTTTGCAGACACACTTGATAAAGTAAACAGACAAAAGTCAGTGAGGCTGTTGGCAATCGGGATCATGAAATGCCACTCCCATATTTGAACATTCAGAATTTCTGGTTGGCTTAGCGTTTGGGATTCTTGGGTTGGCGTTCCAACAAAGGTAATAATGATTTTATTGGCTGTTCCTGAACTTTTGATATTATGGGGGCCAATACTATGGTAAGATTAATGGCTAATCTGCATCTGGAATACACTGTTTGAGTGGCTTTAATTGTGGTTGAAAAGGTTGACAATTGTGTAAAAGAATTCGAATTTTAGTCTGAAAACTAAAAAGGGAATCACTTTCTAATGTAGACAATATTTAAACTCCATATAATGCCACCCCACTTGTGTATTGTTAATTTGTATACAAGTGAAGTGATTGAGATGGCCAGAAAATCTAATTTTGTTAGTGGCCACTATTTGACCTCTGATTATTTCATCTATGACGTCTAGACTAGATTTATTAATTTGTTTGGTCTTGGATTGCAAAATTTTGCGTCAGATTATTTTATTTGCTGACTGTTGATAGCTGATAGCTTCTTTAAAATCAAATGGACGCCAAACCTATATGTTTGGGAGGAGGGAAACTATGTGAACGGATAAGAAATCTGATTGAGAAAAATGGGCCGAATAGGCTTTGGTAATCCACGTGGAAGAAGCACCCAATTGTTCATTATTTCCATTAGATCATTACTATTTTTTTAGAAAAAAAAAAAAATCTCAGAAAGTAGCTATCGGAACACTGAGGTCTGAAAGATGCATGCAATAATTTTCTCCACTTGGGTATTTCATTCGCTGGCAAGATATTCCATCCATACTTCAATTTTGATAATTCTAGCCATATCCTTTTGTACTTGAGTGACCCAAGTTCTTTAGTGTGATTTAACAAGTGCCTCTTCCTCGTCTTATTAATTCCGAGTCACTTCTTATTGGCAGTATTAACAAGGTGATCAACATTTATTGTAAACCCATGTTCTTCCATCACAGAAAATGTCTCATATAATATTCAAGAAATTATTTATAAAAACATGAGTACCGCCATGTAGAACTGATAATTTGGAACGTGATACGATTAAACGATATGAATTTAGATAAATATAAATTTGAGTTTAATGAATATAGATTATAAATGTTTTAACGCGATTAAGATACGGAAAAAAAATTATGTTATAAATAGATTTTATCTGCTCAATCTATTAAAATACAATTAAATACGATTATAATATTTTAAATATGTATAATATATTTATATATAATAAATTATGTTAAAATTAATTGTATTAGTATATTTTATATATAAATAAATATTGTATAACATTTTTATAATTATATTAATATTTATGTATAATTATATTTCGTGTCATATATGTATACACATGTTTAGTTGACCATGTCAAATAATTTTGTGTAGTGTAATAGCTATACGAGACACAACACGATTAGACACGATACGAAATAAGATATGATACAATTAGACATGACACAATGTAAATTGCCAGCTCTACCGCCATGGCACCGACTTTAAGTTACTTTTGTTTTTATTTCCTTCTCTGTTTCTCGTTAATGTGTATACAATAAGAAACATAAAATTAAAAAAACTATTTGAACATCACCTGTGGATATTAAACAAAAGGTTGTTAAATAGGCAGAAAAAAATGAAAGATTTAGGTTCAGTTTGATTTAGCTATTGAATATAGTTAGTAGTTGATTGATATTGATATTTGGTAAAACTAAATGAGTTGTTGCTGTTGAAATATAAAATTAGTAATAGATATATGATTTAAGTTTTTTAAAATATATATTTTTATATGAAATATAAGTAAATAAAATAATTATTTTATATAATTATATACAATAATTAAGATAATACAAATAATAAAATTTAATTAATTATAAATAAAAATTAAAAAATATATATGTATAATTTATAAATAAATTTAATATTATTTATACTTAACATATTAAATAACATATATAGCAACTAGAAATATATTATATATTTTCTCATTTAAAAATAAATAATATTATTAATTTAAATATTATTTATAATATTTTTATATTTGTAATTATAAACAATTTTTGAGGATACAAGTGTTTTGTAATTAATAAAATATATAAGGTAATATAATTCAATTTAAAAATAAAATTGAATAAACGAACAATTTATTAGAAAAAAGCTATAAAATATAGCTTTTACAAGCAGATTGAGGTTAGAATGTATTAGGTTAAAAAAACAAATACCCCTTAGCCACTTAGGCTTTACTCACCCATCTTTTTCAGTGAATACGGAGGTCGGTCATCCAACAACGCTTAGATTGCGAAACTATCAACATATTGCTTCTCTATCTCCACAATTACTGAGCCAAACCTCATATTTGGAAACTATTATCAAACCATTCCCATATACGGCATGTCTCATGTTTAGTTCATCGGTTTACTTCTTATTATTCATATGAGCATTTTCAATCTAAATGATGAATTCATTGAAAATGATAATAATTTAATAAAAAACAACATACAGACTGTAATCGCATCCATAAAATATTTCTTTATTTTTGTTATTAAAAACTATTATATTTATTTAATTTCTTAATTAGGTTTATATGTGAATTATTATATTTATATTGTTGGAGTTATTTCCAA
>CATIWF010108351.1:0-10483 GCA_949630135.1 Balakata baccata
ACAGAATCGCACCTTGTCACGAGCTCGTGACGCCCATCGCGTGCACGCGACGACTTGACAGTGCAGAACACGTGGATAGCTATCAAACCCGATTTTTATCAACTCCTTTAGGGTTTTTCATTCCTATAAAAGGAAAATAACATATCTTAGAAGGGGGGCAGAGTGGAGAACGAGAGTTTTAGTCATTTAATCCATCTTTTTCTTTGAGATTTGTGAGAGACGAATTCTAGGGTTTCAAATCTCATCATCTTTTCCTTCAAATTCCTGCACACACAAGAGGCTTCTTGGTGGGCAATCTCATTCTTCAGCAGATCAGTTGTTAGAGGAAGGAATTATTTTTGCTCTTGAGGATTATTTTGACTTGGGCTTGAAGGATTGGAGACCACCAACTTCCAATTTCCATATTTGAAGATTTAAGAGAGCATTATATTTTTTTTATTCTTCTCAATTACTGCTATTACATTGATTTGTTTAGTATTCATGTTAGGCTAAATTTTCTTTGGGAACCTGGTTAGCAATCCCAATTTTGTAATAAACTCCTATTATTTTGTTGAATTTATTATTTCCATTTCAATTTAAATGCACTTAATTAATTTCTAGTTTAATGATTGATTGACCAACAATGATTGAATTAGGAATGAATATGTTAGGGTTTGATTATTAGATACATCATCTTTAATCTAACCTAAAAATTGGATTGAACATTGGTTAATTCATTGGTTTGATTAGCTAATGCATAAGGTGATCGCCATGAAATATTAATTCTATGAATTTAATGCTTGGGAGAGAATGCAAAATTGGGTGAGCAAAACCGGGTACCCACTTTATCCATTGATTTTATTCCTTAATTACTTTTCAATTTAATTCATTGTTTAATTAACTAGTTTTCACCCAAAATCAATCAAACGGATTAGAGTGTTTGGGTTGCATTTTGTGTTCATTGGTAATTAAAGTAATTAAGAATCTAAGCTAGTGATTCCTTGTGAGATCGACTCCGGGAGGACACTTGCCGCTCTACAATTGGCTCGTGCACTTGCGGGTTAAACCTTGAGTTGACATCAGTAGCTCTAATGCCATATTGAATAAATGCATCATAGATGTAATGCATCCCAAAAGCTAGCTCAAATTAGGAATACCCAAATCATTATAAAGAGTATATATATCTTTAAGTATGTAACCGATGTAAGATATCTCAACACTTCTGAACAATATATTTTTCACTTAATTTTTTTCAATTAATAAAATTAGCTCTTTTGTCTAACTAAATCCTAACTTAATTGAATTAAACTCCTTTAATTAGCTAATTTTTAACTTAATTAAATTTAATCCTAACTCAATTTCACAACTTAATTTAGGGTCCATTTTTCCTCTTGTCTTGTTTCAGCCTAACATGCACCAATCCCCATTAATTTGATAGCTCACATCTTCATAAGTTCAAACCCTATAATCTTTTTTATCAAGTTTTACAACACCCAATTCTTCTCTTTTATGTTTCGTCTCAAGTCAACCTTGCTTCATCGATCACATAAGAAAAGGAAAAGATAGAGAAGGGACTAAAATTACATTACACACTATAAATCATGAAAGAATGAAAAATTAATGAAAGGATGATTATAATTTACTGATAGAGAGATTTATGCAGAATAAACTGAATCTCTCCTCCTATGATCTAAAACTAACATCTTAGAACACAAAAATGAATTTAGTTATGTTAAGAAGGAAGAAGAAAACCTAATTTGGCTAATTCCATCATTGTAGGAACGATTCAAGACAATTTGCATTAAGATCTTCTCTCGTTTCCTAACTTAGAATAATGGATTTCTAATTTCCCTTATATCCCCTTATCTCTTTCCTTATCTTCTATTCAGCTTTATATAGAAGTGAGATAATTACATGAGTTAACAATAAGAGAGACTTAGTCCACATATGTATAATAAACATAGGCTATCCATCATATCCATATTATTATCCGGCTTACATTAATTTATTCACAGTAAATTAATTATTGAAGTCTTACCTAAATAAAGAATTGATCAAATTCTTAATGCTCATTATTTGTAATATATCTTTATGTCTCAATTAATAAAGCCAATAACCAATTAGATAATAAAAATATCTAATATTCTTCTACTTGGGCTAATTAATTGAAAATTTATTACAAAAGACTTCTCTCTGCTCAGTTCAATATAACTATTGGCAAATGATCATGATGGAAACCATATTATTCAAGAACATGGCACCTTCCATAGTCACATATACCAATAACCCTACTAATTATGAGCACAGTATGGTAATGTGGCAAGATTAGTCAATACTTATTTTATAGTCAAACTTTATGTGTTAGTTTTCTTGTTAGTCAGTGATTTTTTATCTTAATGCAACATAGGTATGTATAAAAAATCATTTATCATTTCAAATGAAGTTTGTGTATGTCTCAAAAACATTATATCTTGAGATACTTTATGTATCACAAGACATACAACAAAGCTATAAACTTTAATTACCCCAGTCTTTGCTTAAGATGACACTAATTTTAAGACTTTAAAACTATTAGATCTAATAAATAGATAGCTCATAATATTTTCCAATGAAAATATAACTTTAAAATATTTTCTCAATGAAAATATAGCTTTACATTTTTTTCCATGAAAATACAGCATCAAATATTTTCCAATGAAAATATAATAAAAATGCAGCATCAAATATTTTCCAATGAAAATATAATAAAAATAAATAATCAAATATTTTCCAATGAAGATATACTATTGTATTGATGGTTATTAATTCCATAATATACATTATACCAATGCATAAAGTTCAAAGCAAAATATATAGAGCAATATGAAAGCCTCCTACTAATCTAAGGTATCAAAAGACGACTTTCGACCCATACTAATAACATGTTTATGATAAACATTGGGTTCGAAATCCCTTGGTAAATAGATCAGCTATCATATCATCCGTACTGACATACTCTACAACAATGTCACCCTTCTTCATGAGTTGTTTCAATGTCAAATACTTGACTTCCATATGCTTGGACCCTATATGATATTCTTATTGTTCTTTGCAAATAACACATCTGATAAATTATCACAAATATATATAACTTTAGTCTATTGTTCTTGTCTAGTGATCTTTGAGTGATCACACCTATCAACTACATCAAATTCTAAAAATTTAACTGTTTGTGATTTTACAGTTCTAGAATCTCCTTCACTACAATAGAATTTGTAGTCTTTAGAATGATCTAGGTATCCTATAAAAAAGCAACGAGTAGATCTAGATTGCAATTTATTTTCAATAGGATAATAAAGGCATAACTTAGAAGGGCAACTTCAAACATAGAGGTGACTTATGCTAGGTTTCCTATTGTTCTACAACTCAAACAATGTCATCACCACAAAATTACTAAGAACTCTATTGAGGATACAAAATGTCGTTATCATAGCCTCACCCCATAAAAAGTCTTGGAGAATAGATCTTGATATCATGCTCTTGCCATTTCATTTAAGGTGTGATTCGGCCTTTCAACCAGACCATTCTATTTAGGACTACCTGACATAGTGAACTGAGCCACTATTCCACAGTCTTCCAAGTATTTGGCAGAAAGGTCTTTTAATTGCCATGTTACACCGTATTTGCTATAATACTCTCCACCTCGATTAGATCTAACTATCTTGATAACTTTTTTCACTTGTTTCTCGACTTCAATCTTAAAAATCTTGAATTTATCAAAGGATTCAGACTTTTCTTTAATCAAGTACAGATATCTATATTAAGAAAAATCATCAATGAATGTTATGTAATATCTATTATTGCATATTTTGGGTGAATAAGATCTGCATATATCTGTATAGATTATTTCTAAGAGATATGTACTCTGGATAGATCCCTTTTTCTTAACTTTAGTTAGTTTATCCCTACAATAGTCAACATATATTTCTAGGTCACTAAAGTCAAGAGCAGGCATAATATCATCCTGTATTAACCTTTCTACCCTCTCCCTAGAAATGTGACCAAGTCTTTTATACCATAACATGGAAGACTTTTCCTTTATTAGGGGTCTTTTGGCAACATATTCAACATTACGAAATGTGGAGTAAATTTCATTTGAACTCAAACAAACTTGATACAGACCATATGATAAAAAGTAACTACCAATTGCCTTTGAATTGAGAGTTTTATTTACAACTCCATCCTTAAATACAAAAGCACAACTAATTTTGTCTAATTCAAAAACTGATATCAAGTTTCATCTAAAAGAAGGTATATACAAAATATCTGTCAAAATGAGTTCAAAACTAGTATCCGGATTCAAATAGATACTTCCAACAAAAAGAGATTCCACTATATCATTATTGCCAACCGTGAGCACTAACTCCTCTTTATTTTGCTTCCTCCTTTTTATGAACCCCTACAATGTGAAGGCAACATGTTTAGTTACTCCATTATCAAGCCATCAAGAATTGGATATGGCATCAGTTAAATTGGATTCATAAACAAGTAGACCAAAGGAGTTATCTATAAGCCCACACTTTTCTAACCAAGCTTCATATTTGAGACAATTTGATTTCTTATAACCTTTTCTTTTGCAAAAGAAATATTTAAGTTTCCTTTTCACAATGCCTTTGTCACCACCCACATCACTAAATCGAGAAAACTCTTTTTCATGACCCTGAACAGAACTAGAAGCATAAGTCTTAGCTTTCTCACCTTTCTTTTTGCCTTTTCATTGAGGACTGGATATAAGAAGCGCAATATTAAACTTTACTGCCTTTAGCCTCTCTTTCTCAACTACACAAATGACAATGAAAGCCATTGACAGTCCAAGGATCCTCCCTTGATTTGTAAACAATAATTAGTGTCCCAAACTTTGGTGGTAGAGTATTAAGAGCTTGATGCATAATATAACCATCAGGGAGAAGTATGTAAAGGCTTTGAGGCTTATTTTGTATGTGGACCATCATTAAAATGTACTCCCTAACACCTCCTACTCCATTATATTTCATTGAGTATAGTTGTTTCAAATGGGTACCAATCTCACCCTTGATAGATACCTTATAACACTGAGATACTGCAGTAAGACTTTTTTGCTATATGAGTCTCTGGCAAATTGCTCAATAAAAGCTCTAGAATTGCCTTTTAATGGTCAAATAATACATACGGTTCATTTTGTACCAAATTAAGTGTAATTCTTTTTCCACATTAGTACTTTCAGTAGTAATTCAGCCGGCTTAGGAGTAGTCATGGTAAGATCAATAGCTGTCAACTTCATAGCTAATTCAACATCTCTCTTCCATGCCTTAAAATTATAGCCAATTAACATTTCTATGGTCATAGTATTATTATTGACCAAGAAGGTGACTAAAAAAAATCAACAATGTAATTCTTTAGTTCAAGACAATAATAATACTCAAAGCCATAAAAGAATATTAATCCAATAAATTTCAGCGCATCATTATATAAACACCTTTAGGCAGAATATATAACATACAATAGTAAATTATTTATATATAAGCACGATCTAGGAATTTATCCAGTATTTAATATTTACCTCCTTTGGGTGTATAAATAGCTTATATCAATTTATTCTCAATCATATGTCTATATTTTTTCTATCTCCAAATTTAATTTATAATAAACAACTTTTGGCTGAATAATTATAAATTAAATCCAAGACATCCTTAAAATGTATAAGACCGTATATTTATTAAAATCTCAACTAAAAAGAATACTTTGATGACAACATTTTAACTGATTTTAAAATAAATTCTTATACCGGAATACACTTTATTTATTGTCTCGAAAATGGTCTTAATAATAATTTTTTAATCCTTATAGAAATGAGGCTAAATGTTTTAAAAAATTAATTTTCATAATTCAATTAATTATATTGTCGATTTTACTCGGAAAAAATTATTTATCTAGATGTGATAATTTTATACCATATGCATAAATTTAAAATTATGAGATAACAATTTATCTTTAAAAAGTTACAATTTTCCCCAAGCAAAAAATAGCCTTAGGGAATGAAAAACAATCAATTAAGGACTACATTGCAAGAAACTAAAACTTTAGGGGCAAAAAAATAAAAATACGAAAGTAGGCAGAAAAGGGGGTGCGCGTGAGTCTCATATGCTAGACTCAACCGCCCACCTCCCACTAACATGCCCACGCGCCTCCATGGCCCATGTATTACACGCACTAGCACAAGCCTCCTGCCGCACAAAACGCGCTCCACTCGCACAGACAGCTCGTGTGCTGCTTCTTTTTCTACTCGTTCTCCATTTTTCTCTACAACTTTTTTTAAAAATTTTTATGAACCCTAACACGATTTTCACTCCTAAAATCCAATTTCTTCCACTATCAATATGCAAACGCATATAATCTTAATTTTATTGATAAAAACACCTGAAAATCAATAAAATTAAAGAAATCATGCATGTGATAATCAAAACAAAATTTTCTTAAAACTCAATTAAACTCAATTTTCTCCTTAACTTGATAAGAAAAATATAGATCTGGTTGTAAGAGCATGTAATTAAGATTTGATACCACTTGATGGAGAGATTTCTGCAGAATAAACTGAATCTCTCCTCCCAAAATCTAAAACATGTATCTTAGAACACAAAAACGGGTTTAATTAAGTTGAGGAAGAAGGAAACCTTATTTGGCTAATTTCATCGTCGTAGGATCGATCCGAGACAATTTGCACTAAAATCTTCTTTCATTTTCTAATTTAGAATGATGAATTTCTGATTTCTCTTATTTTTTTTCCTTATCCTCTATTCAGCTTTATATAGAGGTGAGATAATTATACAAGTTAGTAATAAAAGAGACTTAACCCACATATATATAATAAATATGATTTATTCATCATATTCATATTATTATTCAACTCACATTAATTTATCCACACTAAATTAATTAATGAAGTATTACCTAAATAAAGAATTGATCAAATTTTTAACTCAATTAATAAAACCCACAACCAATTAGATATTAAAAATATATAACATTTACAAGCCACGGCCTCACCCTTTCCAGATTTTCTGGGCAACCGTCTAGCTCTATTTCCCCATTTCCTCGCTTAGTCCCTCACATGAAAGCCCTTTTCTTAATCATCATGCCTTGGCTGACCCTGAGCCAAGCTCCCTTTCCTTTAGTTGTCTTGGTCACTTTTGATTTCATAAAAAGATGGGCATTTCTCCATAAATTCATCATCACATACATTTGATCTTCACTTATATATTGGTCAAATTAGGTGCTTGGCTCAAGAGAATTGTAAGAAAAACAAAGAAAATTGCTTAAGATAGGTCGGTTATGATGAAGGAGAAAAAGAGGACAGATATAAATGGGGTGGAAGACTACAAACTATTTATTTATTTATTTTTAAAAAAATGATTTTATGTCCATTCTTTCATCCTTTCCTTTCAAATATTTTCAAGACTTAAATATGTGCCTTAGAGCATGCCTTCCACGTTTGTGACATGCAAGATTGGTTTTTTTGTTCATTAATTTTTTTATTAGTTTAATTAATATAACTTAATGCTAATTGTGCTCAAAGTTTCAATTAAATCCTCAATCTTTCGTTTTTGTTTTTTTAATTTAATCTATACCTAAACTTTAATTTCTCCAATTTCAACTTTTAAACTAATTGAATCTCTAAAATTAAATGTGCCAATATTTACAGTATAATTTATTATACATAATGGTATTCTCATGTTCGCGATTCGCACATCGAATTGAAAAATCGTGTTTCCTGTTATTACTACAAAACTGGACTCTAAATTTTATTTTATCAATTTTGTGTCCTAAACATTGAAGTTTGACATATAATTATACAAGCATATTTGTCTCAATATACCTTAGGTTCCAGTATTCTCAGTTTGCTATAATAATGGATTGAAAATCGTGAAATGCTCGACTTAGTATGTTTTCCTCACTTTTCATGCTAAATTCAACATCACATATTTGTGATTAGGTTTTCTAACTTATATACAATCCAAGTTTATATTCCAAATTATCGTCTCTATTTCTATTTCGGTCATAACAAAATAAATTTCTGATCGATCCCAAAATAAGCGTATCAGTTGGGGCTTAAACTAGCGGGTGTGACAACAAAATTTGACATATTGCTCGATATTGTTTTAAAGGGATCAATATAAAGGTAAAACAAGTCTCGGTAGAAAAGGTAAAATATCTCTTGGTTGCTAACAAAGGACCGAACTCTAAGCTTAGGTGCCTAAAATAATTCATTTTTGTTGCAGGTATGCCTGAGGAGTAGTTGACAATACATGTAGTTTTTTATTACCGTATTTTTCATGTGATTATTACATATTAGACTTATCATTAATTATTATTTGATTTTATATAATTTTTTTATTAATTTGTTTCATCTTATTTATAATATTAAATTAACTAATTAATATTTGAACTAAATATAGAGTTATAATGTCACAATAGTATTAATACACTAACTTTATTTCAATATTAATAGAAATCTTATTCATATAAAAAATCCTAATGCTACTAATATTTAGGATAATATGCATATTTATTTCAAATATTAAAAGTCATATACAAAATAGAGACATTACACGCAATTATTATATATTGGATTTGTCATTAATCACCATTTGGTTTTTATATAATCTTTTTTTGTTATTCTATTAATTTGTTTTGTTTTATTATGGTATTTTATTCATAATGAATTATAGGAATGTATGTTTATCTCAAATTTCATCAACTACTAATTTTTCCATTATTAAGAATCATATGTAAAATAAAGGTAGTAAATATTTTACGGTCATTTTGTTTATCCTCTATTCTCACTTTTATATATGTTATGATATGATTTAATTAAAAATTGAGACAATTATTAACATGCATTGTACGTAATTATTAAATATTGGACTCATATTATAACTAATATTAAGATTACTAATTTGTCTATTATTAATAGTCATATATAAAATAGAAGTAGTAAATATTTTATAGTCATTTTGCATGTCCCTTGTATTTCTAATCATTCATATGTCATGCACATGATTTTTAATAATTGAATTCATCATTATGAAATAAATAATAATAATAATAATAATAATCTTATCCAGTAAATTCATTTTAGTTATTTTTAATTATTATATAATTAAGTTACATTTAATTTAAATACTAATGGTTGTTAATTATATTTTATTCTTATATTTTATATAAAAATAAATTATATTATATTATGCACATAAATTTTAAAAACTTTACTCGTTATTTATAATATTAAAATAAATTAATTATTAAACTATATAAAAATTATTAAGAAATTATAACTTCTCAAATAATTTATAAAAATTGTATTCAGTATTTTGAAATTCATGTTATACATGATGTGCATAATTATAATTTAGTTTAGAATTACCATTATATAAATTCCATATGTCAGTGAAAATTATTGTTGTTATACTTTAAAAGATAATATGGTATTGTTATTTTTTTTATCATGTATTCCTAATATTTTTTTATTAAATTATTTTTTCTTTATTTTTAATATTAATTATCTAATTTTTTATATATAAAACATAGATACCTAGTCCTAATAAAACTGAACTTCTAATTAATAAGTTATTAATACTATTTACTAATAAATTAAATTATTAAATAATAAAATTAACTCAATTAATTAATACAATTAGATTGATTTTTTGGCAAATCTATCTATTCTATGTATTCCCACTTCGTAAGGTGTAACATGATATCCAAAAATTCAAGTTTGAAGACAACTTGGTAAGTTATTTTATTAATTAAATAAAAGTGTATGTTAATTTATTTTGGTAATTCTAGTATATGTTATTTTCTCATTGTGATTTAAATATGTAGTTTCGATTTTCATATCAGTATAAATTAATTAATCAACTAATCAACTTTTATAAAATTAGTTCAGTAGTTTAAAAATATTTTTAGAATTACATTTATTTTAGTTTTTTAAAAAATCTTAAGTATACAACTAGTTTGATTGTTAAAATACTATTATTTACTTCTCAGATGATTATTAAGTCAATATTTTTATAATTATTTTAGCTAAAAAAATTAATACATTTAACCCAAATTCAATTATTTTTAAATTGAAGTTAATTTTTTTAAAAATATATAATATATAAGTAAAAAAAAAACAATTCAATTAACATATAATTTCCATTTTATTTTTTGATATTTTTCTCATTCCTATTAGACACCTCAGTACAATAAGATTGGAAAAAAGACACAACCAACCTACCAAAATAGTAAAATACCACAAACAAAATTTGTCATATTGACGATAGGGCCCACTTTCTTTGACTTTTTTCTCTCATATTTCACGATTTTCACACACTAGTTTTGTCCTCTCTCTCTCTTTTCACGATTCCCGCAAATTGTGAATTACTAATTTTTATGTCATTTGACATGTTAATTATATTTCCTAAATAATAATCAATTTTTTACTCCA
>CATIWF010108353.1:0-19066 GCA_949630135.1 Balakata baccata
TTGATATTTTGGTTTTGATAAAATAAATTTTTGGCTATGAAAAATATGACTTATTCAATGTAAGATTGAATTATTAATTAGATTAATAATGATAAGCCTTATTTTATTCAGAACACAAATTATCACTCATTAGAATATCGACCAATATGATTTGACATGCTGTGACTTTAATTAATATCGGGATCATAATGAGAGGACTTAATATTATGATTTAGAGGTCAAATTAATATTTGAGATTTTATCAGTAATTAAAATGAGAATTCCGGAAGGATACTTAATGTATCCGGGTATATGAGAAATTCAGAAATTGTGTCCGATATAATACTAAGGAGTTTATTATATTTACATTCTGATAAAATTATTGATCTTATAAGTTACACCCAAATAAATTATTTGTCTAGTACATATATAGATGTGAGGAGTAATTTAATTGAGAATTAAATTAGAAATGATCACTTATACTTTTTGAGTTAAAATTAATATTGATTAATTTTAACTATTTCTCTTATATATGATTTTAATTAAATTGTTAATTAAATTAACCATAGTGGTATATTAAAGTAATTTCACATATAATAGAAGAGAAGATTGATTCTATGATTAATGATGGTAGCTAGAAAATGAGCTATGCAATTGTTGCACTATCATTGCATCATAAATCAAAATTAAAAAAAAAAAGAAAATCAAAATTCAAAAAAGAAAAAGGTTGTCATAAAACTTAAACGCCCAACCACACATCCCATGGGGAAGGGTTCTGAGGAATAAAAAAAAAGGGATCCTGGTGAGAAAAAAAAATTTTTCTCTCAATTTTTTCTTCTTTATATATTAAGAGAGAATTTTTTCATTAATGCAATTAAAATTTTTGGTCTTTTTGCTTGGCTTGCACACTTGGTGAACTTGGTAATAAAAGATTTGTTTTAATCCTTATATTTTTCATTTTGTTCTTAAGAATTATGGAATAACTTTGACAAAATGGATATTATCCATAAAGGTTACAAAATATATTTTGCTAAAAGTTATGGATAAATGATCAAAATTAACATGAAAAATGTATTTTTATGTTATGCAATATTTGCATGCATGTTTCGGTAAAATAAAAAATTTTTGAAATCTATAATTTTGACCGAGATCTAGAGTTCCCCTCAATCCAAATATATTTTTGGCTTCCATCAGTGACTTCGACCAGTTTGCTTGGCCAACACAATTTTCATATCTTTTGGAAAGTTCAGTAAATCAAAAACAATATCAGCAATGTAAGATACGCAAATTCAAAAGTAGATTCCTAAGCTCTTAATATTTGCTAGAGCTATCACATGACATATAATTTTATTTATTCATTCATACCCTTTTTGAATTATTAGCCAAAGGTGTTGGGTCCAAATTCTATACACAAAGTATATTGCATATAAAATTATGAAATATAGTATATGCTGACTCATTCAGTTTTCTTGTTTAGAGATGGTTTTCATATTTAATAAACCTATAATACTAATAGATTACCTTTAAAAATTCAATCCAACAAGACAAGTTCTGCATTATTGTTGATTACCTCACATGCTTTACGTCTTCAGCAGAATGATGCAACATATTTGAAATTATAAATTTCCACTGACACCTCTAATTAAAAAATATAATTAAGCTCAAAGATACCTTGCGTTTATATGCTTCTTGTTGCAACACGGAGTACTACTTGCCACAGTTTCATTTTTCTGGACCATATTATTATTTGCAAAATGTGAGGTCCCCTTGCAATCTCTATCAATAATCATGCAGAATTCAGCCTTATTTGAGGTCATCCAATCTCCTATCTCACTATTTCAGGCATCTATTTCTTCTGCATTCTGCAAAAAGATAGTTTGATAGTGAATAATTGTCAGATTAACAGAAATAATAGCCACATTTCGAGGAAATACCCCTAAACATCTCAGAATTTTAACTAGCCTTGCGCTACTAACAACTCATCATCTAAAAGCAGGTATATGCATTAGTTGTTATATAAAAGACATATGAATGATCAATGCACGAATGGTTTTGTTAAATAATTAGTACGTACCCTTTCCATATACAATGCTTGAATGGTGCTATTAAGACTGTCTTTCCATTCCCACTCATACTCCTTCTCTCCTGTTTGAACTTCACTAAGCATTGGTGCGTTGATGACGTGAGCAAAAGTCTTCATGTTGGGACATTTTATAACAAACACTTCTTCCAAATAAGGAAAATTGTAATAATTCTTACTTGAACAAAAACTTGTGAGGCATGGAAGATCATCAAGTACCAAATATTCTAGTTGAAGGAAACCTATTTCATCTTCCTCTCCATCATATTCAACAGCTACTATTTCTTGCATCATTTTACATTTCCCAATATACATTTTCTTTAATTGTACAAAACTCTTAGCTGTCGAGGTAGTTAACAAATTTATAATCTCATCACATGTTGACACTTGTAAAAATGTCAAATTTTGGAAAGACGCATAGGAAGGCACAAGACTTTTTAATCTATTGCATTCCCATACATGTAATACCTTCAGGTTCTGAAAAACAGAGTCATTATCATACACCACATCTTCAAGATTTTGCAGCTTGGATAGAATTATTTTTCTCAACCTAAGTAGTAACTTATGATGACTATCCAAACTATTAAAGATTATTCGTTTCACTATTGAGTCAGTTAGAACAAACTCTTCCATATCCGAACTGTTAGATGGAAAAACCAGTTCAATGACCCTCAGTCCAGAGAAGAAATTAGGTTGATTGTACCCATTCAATTTGTACTTGATAATGTCCCAGTCTGTTCTCAGTACTATTAACTCTGGCATTACAATCTACAAAACCAAAAAACAAAAGAAAAAGAAAAAGAGAAATTGTTATTTATCAAAATTGATTGGATGAAAATTATTAGGAATATAAAAGCCTTAACAACTTTGAAATTTTATCAAATTTAATTTATTGATTCAAATCAGAATAATAAATATTTCCAACTTCGATGTACCATTTTGTCAACTTGAAAAAGGAATCAAATGGAAATTGCCCTTACCAAATTTTGTTTTAAACAAATTTCAAATTTATGGCCTTCGCTTTTAACAAATTGTAAATTTATTTAGTTAAGGCATAAGACATACACTGCCTCTTATAATTATCCATTATTTCCATTTTACCCCTTGATCGGTTTTTTTTGTTCAAGTTGCCCCTTATATTTTATTTTTTGTCCACTTTACCTTTTAAAAATTAAAAAATATGACACATCTAGTCACTATATAATGACATGGTATGTTGGAAAAATACATGGGTACGTAAAGTATACACACTGATCATGGAGCATATTATGACGAAATTTGAATTTTAAAGGGTAAAGTAGAATAAAAACGATATATAAAAGGCAACTTGAACAAAAAATGGATTAATGGGACAAAACGATAAAATGAACAATTACATACATCTTTTGCATTATTGTTAACTATATCTATCAGTTAATTGAAAACACTAATTTTTTAAAGTTATTAGGTATGTTGAGAATCTTAAATTTATAAAATCTTTTACTTATATTTTTTCTTATAGTTATTTATCACACTTAATTCTACAAGGAACAAACAAATGTTTGTTTTTATAAAATTCATTAGCCCATTAACTCCTAATCATCAGTTCTTTTTTTTTTTTTAAATATGTTTTGATAATTTATAACAAATCATTTGAATTTTTTTTATCACTAATATAGTAATTATAAGAACAACACAAGGGATGATTATTATTTATCATCAACACTAAATTTAATAATGTGACATGTTAACACAGTTAAAATTAAGTCATTTAATTTTATTGATAGGCAATTTAATTAGGTAATTCAGCCTATTAATATTTCAGAAAGGAAGTATTGAACATACCTGATGGAACTTTTGCATGCCTGTTATTTGTTCCCGAATTCCTTCTTCATTTGGTCTTGGATTTTGTTCCTTTGAGAGTACTGGGAACATGAAATCCTTCATGCTTGGACAGCCTCTTACGCTAATTGTTTGTATTGAAGGAAGTGTCATCATAGTTAACTTTGTTTCCTCTCCTTCCTCTTGTTTTATTATTGCCTCCATCATCTTACAATCTTCTATTTCAATCTCTTGGAGTTTATTGAGGGATAAGGCTGTATATTGATCGAATACATATTTCAAGCTACTACAATTCTGCACTTTGAGCAGCCTAAGGTTCTTGAAATCCAACATACTCGCAGGAACTTTATTCCATAACTCACTCAATTTGGGTAGATTAATCAATTGCAATTCCTCTAATTTTAGCCAGAGAATAGGTCCAACATATACAAATTCCAAGTCAAATACTACTTGGATTGAGTCACAGTCTCTTACATTTATCTTTCTCAAATTGTTCAAGAACTGTAGTTGATTGGCTAATATAGCTTTTGAAGAAGATGGATCTTCAATCACATACCAATTATTTGCATTCTCGAGGACCTTTATATCTCGAAAAACAGAATTATTAATGTAAGAACTAACAATATTATGGAAAATTAATGAGAATCATAGAAATATGAATACGTACCTCTTTTCTAAAACATTGAAATGCTATGGTCGCATTAAGATTTCCTTCCCAGTATTGTATTTCTTCCTCATATTTGCAATGTCGTACTCCTCGTAGTTTTGGTGTGCTTAAGACTCCACCGCAGAAAATATTCATTCGCAAGCAATCCTCAACAATTACTTCTTCTAACAATGGGAAATGGAAGACATAAATTCCTGAGCAAAAGCTGTAAATTGTAGGTAAATATTGAAGCTCCAAATATTTCAGGTGATCAAAATTAATCTCACGCTCTGGATCATCTCCACTGTTTGCCACAATTTCTTTCATCATCTCACAAAATGTAACTTTCAATTCCACGAGATGTACCATAGTTTTAGCTGTTGATGCAGTTACTAAGTTTTCCAACTTATCACAATATGCTACATGCAATGTCGTTAGATTTTTGAAAGAAACTGAGTATGATGCATCTATGTTCTTCATGTGAGTACAAGATTCAACTGTCAAGTATTTTAGTGAAGGAAAACATTGAAACTCCAAAGGTTTCAATTGATTGAGAATAATCTCATCATGCTTTGCATCATCTCCATCCTTTGCCACAATTTCTTTTATAATCTCACAATATTTAATGGATGATACCATGAGGTGAACCATAGTATTATCTGTTGATTTGGCTACCAAGTTTTCCAATTGATAACAATGTGCTACACACAGAGTCATCAAATTTTGGAAAGAAACTAAGGATGGTGCTATGTACTTCAGGCGATAACAATGTTCAACTTCCAAGTACTTTAGTGATACTATTGTAGTGAGATTTTCTTCTTCACCGACGGTTGTTTCATCATCAAACAAGATTGATTCTATATGTTCTATAGAATTGAAAGTGAGTACAAGTGTCTCCAAAGAGTAAAGTCGTCTAAGGAAACCAAATGGGAAACTACTATCTCCATCTTTCAAATGAGATAATTTAATCACTTTCAATCTGGAAAAACGTTCAATTGAAAACTTGATAGAATTTTTACAATCTAATATCAATTCCTCCAAGTCGGTATTAACCTGAAAGAGTATAAAAATCTATTAAATAAAAAAATTAAGACTAAACAAACAAGAAATTCAAATTTTTTGAAAAATAATTGATCCTTAAACTTTAAAATTTTAATTTATGATCATTTATACTAAAGTTTTTTTTTCCTGCCTTTTCCTTTTTCTGTAGCAATTGACCAATTTATCCTAAAGTGTGTGCACTAAAAAATTACCTAGTTTATTTTCACACGAAGTTATTCCATATTACGCAAGATTCGAATCAATGACTTGTATCTATACTTAAATAAGGTAATTTGTTCTGCACTCCCACTAAAGGTAAAAAAATAAAATAAATTAAAAGGGTCCCTATATAGTGGGAAAATTAATTTAAAATAGATAAAAGGGTCCTTTATTATTTTAGTTTAATTTAAAATAATTTTTAACTTCAAATGTTAAACCAATGAGTTAGGCGATCCCACTGTATTTCTAGTAAAAAATTGAATGAAATTCTTAAATATATATAAGTGTTATATTATATATATATTTTTTAAATGTTTTTGATAAAAGAATCTTCTCAAATATATCCTCAAAACTACAAATGATATGTGTTAACAATAACTAATGTTTAAAATAATTAAATTATGCTAAAGAGTGATAAGTAAGTGTGATAAAATATCACTCAAAATTTTGAAAATTCATATATATATATATATAGCAAGTGAAAAAAATTCCATACAATAAATGATGAAATTATGCTTCACATGATTTATAAAACAAAAAGGAAAATAAAAATAAAAAATACTTATCATTTAGAAATATTTCAGTCTTAAAAGTTTTAATATTTTGCTTATATTCAATATTGATTGGTTATATTCAAGTTTGATATGTTATTTATAATTATCAATAATATTCAGACATATGAGAGAGAATTTGAAGTACCTTTACATCCAATTTTATTGCTTGAGGACACCCACGTACTTCCAAATATTTCAACTTTGACCACACACAAAAATATATTGTTGGATAGAAGCTCCTCAATCTCCTTAGATATTGAAGCCGAAGGAAGTTAAGTTCAGGAAAATTAAAATTTTGAGGGGCTTCATCATCAGATTCTACGTTTTTACTCTTTCCAACAATATGTTTCACCCCAGAATTCCGTACGTCAAGCTTTTCCAGCAACGAAAGATCACATGCTATGGATGCTGGGAATACATATTCCATAACTTCACAATCATGAGCTTCAACTGATTTTAGATTTTGAAAATTGAATAGTCCATCTCCATCCTCACCGCTCCATACACGCTTCAATGAGGCCATAGATTTAATTTTCAAGTGTTTCAGGGCGAATGGTGCTGCTTCATTAGAATTCAGCTCTCCTGATTGAAATATCTCTTTAACATTTGGACAATTGCGTATATCCAACTCCTCTAATCTCTGGAATCTTCCAACCATATTTGATAAAAACACAACTGATAAATTCATACAGCTTGAAATTGTCAATGATTTAAGTTTGGAGAAAGAATCAGTTGCGAGTTGACTAGCATGACATATATTCTCCAAGAACTTCAAGTTCTCCATATCTGAGATTCTCATTATTTGCAAATTAGGAAAAGTAACCTGCGAATAATTTTATATAAATAATTGGCTAAACATCACCGAAAATTGATTAATGATATAGGCCAAGTTTAGGTAATACCTCAAGTATTAACAGGATGAGTTATTTATTAAAAAGTTATGGCATAAATAATGTAATTTTTGAGAAGTACTTTGGCATAAGGCATATCAGATCCCCTGCAAAATAGCAAAAGAACCAGAATATATTATTTAGGAGCAGGAGTATATTACCATATCATTGAAGAGGGATTGAACGTCATTGTTGTTGCCTCTATTTGAAATATAGCTCACAATATTCTTCAACACATCACAATCTTTTATCTCCATCTCTCTAAGCGATTGAAATTCAATGGAATAACCACTACTGAATTTTTCCAAATTTGAAAGATCAACAAGACGAAGGAAGTCCAAATATGGAAAGACAATCTTACTCGTGCTATTCTCTGTGAGTATTATCTCTTTCATAAAAGAACAGCTTTCTATCACAAGTCTTTTCAATTGCAAAAGATTTGTATCCGTTGAACCTTTAAATATATACTTCAACTTCTTACATTTTCTCACGATCAGACTGGTTAAATTGACAAAAATAACCTGCTAATAAAATGCTTCATTTCATCATCAACACTTTCAAAAGTAACCGAAATAATATTTAAAATCCATATTAAACAGCAGATAATGAATAACACAATTGATCTATTAAAAAATATTATTGTTACTAAAAAAAAACATATTTTCATATAAGTGTAAGAAATTAAGTATTAATTGTGTGCCACTAAAACATGGAATAAAAAGTAAATTTCAAAACATTAACAACCTAAAAGCTAGCTATCTTTTAATTACGAAAAACTGAGACTTTTCAATTTTTTTTTTTTAAAACTTTTAGTATGATATTTAAAATTTTGGTTTTACCAAACAACTGTAGACAATCAATAGCTTAACTACTGCAAAAATTGGATCAAATTAATAAAAATTAAGGCACTGTATAGTTCAAAGGTGAGAATAGAAACGATAATGGAAATTGGAATGAAGAGAAATAAGAATGAGAATTATTGATTTTAGCATATTGTTTGGTTAATTTTTATTAAGGAATGAGAATAAAATTTAACTTGTATATGTTTGATTAAATTATCATATTGATATAAATACATTAATTTTGAAATGTAAATTTATTGATCAACAATAAATTAATATCATCTTTACAAAATAAAATAGAAGAGATTCTCGAATTATTTAAACTTAAATTATATATAAATTCTATTTATTTAAAATAACTACACTTTTAATTTATCATTATTAAAAAATAAATTTGAAATGTAAATTTATTGAACAATAAGATAATATAATTTTTACAAAATAAAATAGAAGAGATTCTTGGCCTAAAAAAAATTACCATTATTAAAAAATAATATTACTAAAATTATATATTTTTTATAATGTCTTCTAACATTAGTTAAGAGTATATTGAAAAATTAAAAAAAAATGATTATAATTTATATTTAGTTAATTAAACTTTATTTACATGGGAATGAAATTTTCGTTCTCTATGAAGGAGAGGAGAATGGATGATTACCATTGATGTGAGAATCACATTTTCATTTTCATTAATTTGTTTCCTAACCAAATATTAACAATGAGAATCACTTATTTTCATTCACATCCATTTTTTTCTTGAACCAAACACCCTCTAACTTCAATGCCTAAGATGATTTTATGTATTTTTTTAGAAAATTAACAAATTACTCATTGACAAAAATTTTAAATTTATTCCGTTTGGAAAACATGATAAAGTTGATGATTTCAATTTTTATTATTAAATGCCAAAACTTTGATGTGAAATAAATAATATTTTTATCTTTATTTTTATAATAATATTTAATTAATATTGATTATTATGTTATTACGTGCATTTTTTTTTTCTCCTTAATATGATATACATACGACTAGTGATAAATTAGTCATTTTATAATTTAGAATAAATATATTTAGCGCATAAAAAAAAAGTAAAAGAAAAACAAGCTAAAACCTTTCTAATTGCACCTCATAAGGTAAAACAAATAATGTAAAAGGATGCCAATCGATCACCTGGTTATTGTAATTGTCATCTTCACTTCCTTCGCCAATAATAGCTTCCAAATTATCGCAATATTCAATCACCATTTCTTGAAGATGCAGCAAACATTTGCTAGAGGAATATGACAAAAGATTCATCAATTTATTGCATCCATTGACTTTTAAAATTCGGAGTTTATTAAAAGATCCAGTTGCAAGTTGACCATGGCAAATCTCCTCCAAGTTGTTTAAATTAAGCAAAGATAATATCTCTAATACTGGAAAGACAGGAGCCACCATTGTTGAATTGATGATATGAGGAATGACATTATCATTTCCAATGTGGAGATGCTTCAATTGTCGATAACCTTCCCCGTCTATGTCATACAACAAATTCTCAATTTCTTCAATCTCATCTAAGTATAGAGCTTGAGTCCTTCTCAACAACTCTTTAAGCCCATCCTCCACATGAACCACTCTCGTTAGCCTCAACTTTAGTGTCTTTGAAGCTTTATAATTCCCATCCCAAGCCCATCCATTTCCTAAGAATATTTTATACCTTTGCAACCCTCTGAAAAAGAGGCGGTTTGGCATTTCCTTGGCATCAATCACTTGTATTTCTAAAGTTGTCAAATAACGCAATTCATCTAACTCCATAACACTTATGTTCCCTTCCACATCCCACTTGACAAAACTATTATCCATATATAACTCTTCTAAAAGTGATAACTTAGACAAGATATTTGCAGGAAAAATTTTGAGTTGAGTGCAATTGCTTAAATCTAACAACTTTAGTTGACTCAATTGCTCTATATGTTTAGGCAACTCAACTATATTGGATTCTGCAAAACTAAGAAACTCTAGCTGTTTCAACTCTCCAATGATGCCTACGTCGTCTAACTGGCATCCATTCAAATGCAAGGAATGAAGGTTTCTTAGGAAACAAAGAGATGTAGGCAAGGACATAAAATGCATACCAGTCAAATTTAGTACTTCGAGTTTCCTAAAACCTTTAAAAAATAAATCAGGGATTTTCAAATAAAGATCTTTGCTGAAAAGTGAAAATAACTCTGCCTTTGGATATTCTAAACTCAAAGGAAACTCATTGATATCACAGTAAAGTGGAGCAATTCTAGTGCAATCCCTACTTGGCCATTCCCTCAACCCATGCCCACTAATACCAAAAAAGGCATGATGCTCTTTCGTTGCAATCGAGCGAGCAACATCTAGAACAACACCATGCATTTTCACATACCCATTCATATCCCCATCTAGCAGTAAGCTCTCTGTTTTGAGCTTCTCAATCATTTGAAATAATCTCTCTCTTATATCTTGCAGCCTAATGAGTTTTCCAAATAAACCCAGCCCCAAAGCATAAGTTAGTAAATGGTTGACCGGAATATTAGGTTCCCCAAACAAAGCACAGAGCAAGAAAAATGACTTTACCTCATTACTAGGCAGATTCTCATAGCTTGACTTGAGAACCTTATGCACCTTTTCACATAAATCTTCATCTCCAAAATCAGACAGTTGCTTCAAGGTATCACTCCATGCAGTTGACTCTCTATTTTTCAAATATGTTGCAACTACAATTACTAAGAGGGGTAAGCCTGCGCATCTTCCGACAACTTCATTTGCTATAGCTCGCAATTCTGGATCTTTAGCTTCATCTATAGTCATTTCGAACAGACTTCTTGCCTCGTCTTCATGTAGAACTTCAAGCGAGAAATCTTTTTGTGTGCCCATTTCAAAACATAATACATCCTTCCTTCTCGAAGTAAGCAATATTTTGGATCTTTTGAGTTCATTGCTGAAAGGAATTCCTACAGATCTCAAATCAAGTTTTGCCCAGATATCATCGAGAATGACGAGTACTTTAGAATCTGCCAAGATATGATACAATCGACTTGCTCTTCTAGTAGGTTCCTCCTCTTCTTCAAATTCCAGGCCCAAGAAATTTGCAAGTTCTCCTTGGATTCTTCTCAAATTTGGTGTTTGAGAGACAGTAACCATAACTACAAAATCGAATAACTCTTTGTCTACAGCTTTCCTATAGATCTCCTTTGCTAGTGTGGTCTTTCCAATGCCTCCCATACCATAGACCCCAATCATGTTAAGATAGGGACCTTGTAGCGCATCCATAACTTGGTTCAGGATCGCCACCCTTGATGGCAAATCTTCCCTACTACATGAATCCAAAACCATTTTGACTGAAAGAAGAGAAAGTAAATAAAGAAAAGAGAGGGAACACGGATGAGAGATGTATATTGTGGATGAAAGAGAAAAGGAAATTAAGATCAAGAAAGCTTGAGGAAATAGAAATTAGAAGAGCAAGAAAAACAGTGATAACAATAAAGAATTTGTGGAATGGTTGGAATCAGAGAACATTTGATGATAAAGATGGACAAAAAAATCGACAGTGTACGGCTTTTTCCCATTTTAGGGTTTTTTAATAAAATATTTCTTATTTTGGAATGAAAAATTTATAAATTCCAATTTTTTAAAAAGTATTTTCCATTTTAACTTCAATTTTAATGAGGTGGAAAAGAAAAAAACTGTACACTTTTAAATAAAAAAAAAGGTAGACTCTGACTGTCTACTGATTCAATAAGCGGACAGCCATTATTTTTTCTTTTTCAAAAGAGTGTCTATCTGCTTTTTGACTCTTTTGAAAAACCGAACATGATTAAACCGACATTTTACTGCTCTAAAATGAATTTTTTTTTTCTTTTTATGAATTGGGAAATATTTTATGCAGAAGTGCTTTTTGGGAAAAAAACCCGTGGGTCTAAGTCAAGAGTGAATAGGGAATATGGTATGAAATGTAACTGATACAAAACAGAAAAAGAAAATGAAGAGTATGGGAGCAACAGAGGCAAAAATGACTCAAACACTACTAATTAAATTAAAAGAATTCCGAATAATTTAAACCAATACTAATATCTTAATGCTTCAACATGATTAATGCCCTCCATGTGGGTATAATGAATTGAAAATTGGGATATTTGAAAATTGTTTCCCACATATGGCCTGGCTTAACGAGTTGAGATTGTCTAGATTCTCCGCATTAACTATTCAACTCATGTAAGAATCCATGTGGGGGTATTCACGTGGTGTTAACGTGGACAATTGGCATATTTTCTCTTCTCCTAAAGCAATTGCGGTCCTTGCCTCCCACATACGCCCTGGCCTAGCCAGTTGAAAATCGTCTCCACTTATGAAAATTGCAGCTGTCATTAACCACTAAGCTCAGCTCTATCTTGGAATAGGGAGCTTAAGAAATTGTATATATACAACTAAAAGAAATGAAATAAGACATATTCAGCCGCTTGTAATTGTCCTTTTTGTCGATTTCCCCTCTTGATCAGTTTTTACTTCAAATTGCTCATTATATTTTATTTTTAATACACTTTGCCCTCATAAAAATTAAAAAATATAATACATTCAGTCACTATATAATGACGTAGTATGATGAAAAAATATATTGGTATGTGAAATATATGTGCCGATTAAAAGATATATCACGACGAAATTTGAATTTTAAATAAACAAAATAGAACAAAAACAAAATATAAGAAGCAATTTAGACCAAAAACTGATTAATTGGGCAAAATAATAAAAACGGACAATTACATGTGACTGGACATGTCTTTTGTCTATATAAATTTATACCCTTTTTTTTATTTTTTGAGATTTGCTGTTTCCTAAACTGACAATTGCACTTCCTCAGCCACTGCCAAGAGGAATTAATTTTGTACTAAATGAATGGAAAAACTGATAATTTGAGGTAATTTCAAATCATAATATGTTATTCAATAATTGGAGTTTGTAGCATTTGGTAATAGAGCTGCTTTTCCGCTGCTGATTATTGAGGAAAGCTGAAGTTGTTGGTGTAAGTAAATGACAAAATGCTGTTCCCATGAAGACAATTGGCGTATTTTCTCTTTTCCTAAAGCAGTTGCTGGTCCTTGTTCCCCGCATGCGCCCGGCTTAACGAGTTGAAAATTGTCTAGATTCTCCACATTAAGTATAGTTTATTAGTTGGTGAGAAAAGAAACGTTACACCAGCGGCTGCAATGTATGAAATTAATTGCCAAATCAGATTAATTTTTTAAACAATTCCAAGTAGTAGGAAAATCTCATCTTTGTCAAAAGAAAAAAAAAAAGGACTGTTATATACTTGGAATGCGGGATTCCTCTTCCCAATAAATCTTTAATATTACTTTGGACTTTAGCCCTGGCTAAATGTATCAGTTTTTTTGAAGGAAAAGAAAATAAAATGGAATAATTGAAGTAGTTCCATGTGTTGAGTGCAGTGGATAAAATAATAAAACTATGGAATACAAATAATTAGTAAAAATAAACCCAGCAATTTAACATGGTTCACTATCTGATTTGGGCTACGTTCACGGGATAAACTGCAAATATTTTTTTCTATTAATAAAAATGAATAGGTACAAAAATAGAGTATTCTCTAGACAAAAACTAGAGATAATATAACAAATTGAGATAAATCCAAATATAGTGGCATTAAGTGTTTTCCAAAACATACTCCAAATATTTTTCTCATGATTTTTATTGCTCACTCAACTCCGTCACGCCCATCAAAATAAATTTTTCCTTTGGCTTTCCTCATTGCTCGCTCAACTTTGCAGTGCTCATTTACTTTGCAAAATGCCTATTAATAGGCAAAGAAACTTGAAGAGTATGGCAATCAAGTGGGCCACGTAATGGCCATTCTCAAACACTTTTTTTTTCCTCAAGTGAAACGTGTTAGCTTTCTTTTTGTTCTCACTTAATTAATGTTAGTGGGTCCCACATGAAGGAGGGACCCACACCAACAAATCTCCCATGCCAACTATATGGCCGACTTCACCATTCTTGCCGACAAAACTCAAAATTGATCTTGATAGAATTTTTGTCAATATATTTGATCCATTTTCTTTTATATATATCTTCTCAAGTTGTAGTAGCTTCTTCTCAATCACATATTTGATATAGTGATACCTCACATCAACATAATTTGATCTTGAGTGGAAAGAGATATTCTTTCCAAAATGAACAACACTCTAACTATAATAAAACAATTGATATCTATCTTGCTACATTCCGAGTTCTTTTAAGAACTTCTTTATCTATAGCAACTCTTTGCATGTTTTAGTTATTGTAATAAATTTTGCTTCAATAGTGAACAATGCAACACACTTCTGTAACTTTGACTGCCATGACACAGCTCCCTATGTAAAAGTGATCAAGAAACCTGAAGTAGTCTTTCTCGAGACTACATCACTAGCCTTATCTGTGTCTGTGTATCCAACCAACACATGTTTGATATCTCCCAAACATAAGCATATTTTGGAAGTACCCTTGAAGAGATGAAAATTCACTTTATTGTAGCTTAATGTTCCTTTCTAGGATTTGAAAGGTAGCTCTCTACTCCAATTGCATAAGTGATATCTAGTCGTGTGCACACCATGACATATGTCAAACTTACAATTGTTGAAGCATATGTGGAACCTTGTTCATCTCTTTATTCTCTCTGTTTGTAGAAGAGCACTGTTTGGAACTAAGCTTAAAGTGATTAGCAAAAGACAACTTACTGCTTTAGATTTAATAATTTCCATCTGCTTTAGATTGCAATTATTAAAGCTGTAGTTTGTAGCCTTTGATAGGAAATTCACAATATATGACAAATTATACATAAGAAAGCAGATGAAAATAAATATATAAGCACATGGAAGGCAGCTAAGATACTGTCTGGTTGACTGAACATGCTTATGGAGGCATGTGCTGGATATGAGTTCAAGGGTTATGAAAGAGGGTCATGGCTAGTGATAGTTTAATCAATTTGCAGTTAATGCGAGTCTCTCTCTTTGACTACTCAACTCCCAATGCTGCTACTTTTTTAAAAACAAAACAAAGCCAATTCTTGAACGAGAAATTAACTAGCAAAAATATCTACCACACATACACTTGTGCTTATCCTCTCTCAAGAACCAATTCTCTTTTTTTTTTTTTTTTACGGCTGGGGAAGGGGGAATTGAACATAAATTCTAGCTCAAGTTGACGTATGAACATAGTGCGAGACTATGCTTGTGGGTTCACCATTTTTTTTTTCTATTGTATATCTGGTTTTCAACAGCAAGTATATGGACCTTTATTCAGTTATTCACTTGATCTTTTACAGAGTATGGCTGTGGTTCAGCTCTTCCAAACCACACTTCTCCTACAATATGATACTTTGTTTATGTCTCCTGCCGCCATCCAGTCTTGATCTTTAGTTAGGAAGCTGATGTAATCTTTTACTCTTCCTTTTGCTCCCTTTTTGTGTTTTTTTTTTTTGCTGCTCAGTTGAAGGGGCTGTTTTGCACATGTTGCTTAGTTGTAGGGATTAGTTTTTCATCACCTTAACCTCGGTCAAGATGATTTTTTCCCCCACTTTTAAATAAAAATAAATATGCTTATAAAAAAAACTATATCTTTTAATATAAAATATACTTAATGCAAAGATTATATGCATCTAATCTAAAAATGACACACATAAAGTAGTCGCGGTAATATTTTTATAAATAAATGCTAAATATATACATTATTTACGTTTGTTTGTCAAAAAATAGACACAAATGATAACGTTTTTGCATTTGTTTTTATGAAGCTAGATGCGAATGGCTTAAACTAAAATGGCTGAGTTTTGGTGAATGTCAAATGCATCTGTTTTCTTGATAAGCAAACGCAAAAGCTCTCAACGGGGCGTTTTAATTTAGGGTCAAATGCATCTATTTTCTAGGAAAACAGACGCATTTGATCACTCTATTGCTTCTGTTTTTGGTTAGCATACACATCTGTCCCCCTTTAAAACACCTAGCCTTAATCTAAATCCCTGTTTTCCATTCTACACTAAAACTCGTTGCTGCTCGCATTCCATCTCCTCCAAACAGACCCATCAACGCAACTGGATTTTCGCAATCCCATCGTAACAATGGACGACCCATTATTGCCCCTCCGTTCGTAACTATGCCGCTGTTGCTTGTTCGAGACCGCTACGCCATCGCTGTTGCTCCAGAGTTCGTGACGTCATGCCTTTAGTGCTCTACCCACGCCGCCATCCAGGTTATTTTTCTTTTTAATTAAATTAATTAATAGTTAGACATGCATGAAGAAAGTAGCTAGTTTGATTGTTTATGGTGTTTGATAAAAATGAGCATTATTTGTTTGGATTTAGCACATTGTTATAAAAATCAGCTCAACCCGGTCGATTCAACCAGAAAACTTGTGTGGGTCTCTTCCGATCTATATGATACTATGGCAAAACTCTTGAAGAAATTTCATCTTTTACCGAAATTCACATGGTTTTTTTTTCATATTTACTTATAGTTTTTTTTTCATCAGTATCGAAATTTTCATTTTTACCAACTATTCATCTTCTCCGAGATCCATCATCGCAGGCTTTTCAGTTCTTCCTCCGATCTCATTTCCATTCCATCTCCTGCAAATCCAATAACAATCTTGTTTTTGATCCCATTGCCCTTCTCTCTTCCCTCCCTTATGTTTTTTCGAAAAAGAGAAAAACCACCACTGATATTCATGATGATATTGTAGTTATTTTTAGGATTTGACTTTCGCTCTAAGTTCGATAAGTTAGTCAAGTTGGTTTAAGAGGAAGCTTTGAGATTTTGAGTTTTGCTTTACTGTTGTTGATTTCTTTTTTGTTCTTTTTTGTTTGTTAAAATCACTAAGATATCCCCAAAATATACCCAAAGTATCTCCAAGGCATACTGGAGATATTTTCATAGAATTCCCAAATGTATACCGAAATATCCCCAAGGTATACTCAAAATATTTCTAAGGAATTCCTTCCAAATAATTCTCAAGAAATCCCCAAAATATACCCAAATTATCCCCAAAGTATACCCAAGGTATTCTCATGGAATTTTCAAAGGTTTACCGAAATATCCTTAAGGTATACCAAAGGTATTCCTAGGGAATTCCTTCAAAGGAATTCCCAAGGTATACCCAAAGTATCCTCAAGGTATGCCCATGAAATTCTCAAATGTATCTTTAAAATATACCCAAGATACTCTTAGAGAATTCCTCCTAGGGAATTCCTTGAAAATTATCAAAATATACCCGAAGTATCCCTAAGGCATACTAGATTTATTCCCATAGAATTCACAAATGTATCCTCCAAGGTATACCCAAGTCCTCCTAGGGAATTCCTTGAGAATTCCTTGAGAATTCCCAAATTATACCTAAAGTATCCATAATGTATACCCAAGATATTTCTGAGGTATTTATAAGGAATTTCCAGGGTATATCAAATGTATTCCAAAAGGTATATCAAACTATTTATTTGAGATGTTTGTGATGTTTTGGATTTTGATTGAATTCTATTTTTTTTTTCTTCTTCTTCTTCTTTAATGATTTAGTTGTTTTTGTTGTTTTGTTATTTTTTGGTGAAAATTGAACTAAGATATCCCTAAGGTATACGGAAGGTATGCCAAAAATATACCGTCTTGGCATATTTTGGAGTGATTTTGAGATTTAAGTATTGTTGTAATTTTAGAAAGTTATTTTCGATAAAATTGAAAAAATTTTAAATGCCGATAAAAATATAAATATGTATCTATTTTTTGGCATTTTTGTAAAATTCTAAACTCTTTTCCCTTCGCAGACTTTTGCGTACACGATTGCAGTTTCCGATTGGCCCCATTTCTCCTTCCTACAACGTAAATCTCTTGCCTCTACTCTACTATCTCAAATATCACACGCTCTGCACTCTCCAAAATTAATGTGCCGCGAATAAATATTAATGTGGCGTTGAAGACCGTATTGAACAACAAAAAAGAGAGGGAATGACAAAGGTGAAGACAATAGAGGTGAGTTAATTATTTTAGCTAGGCAATAGAATTTCATTTTTCAAATTAAATTATATATATTCTTAATCTCATCGTTATTGTTGTTTATGTAGAATTCTCAAAGCAAGCAACAGGAAGAAAATGAAAAACAAGTGAATTGATTCGGATTTTAAATATCCATACCATTCTAGTCATTGGAACCTAATGAAAGTATAAATTAGATAAATTAGCTCATTTATGCTACAAAGTCTAACTTATTTTGTACTACTTTTATTTTATCTACATTAAAATATTATTTTAATGAAAGTTGAGCAGTACAAGTAGATAGACTAGTAAACTACAAATCCTTTAATATATGTTAGGCAGAAATTGGTATAAAATATGTGAGATAAATAACATTTTTCAAATTAGCTAGATGGAAAGGTTTAGTAAATGTACTAATTAATTAATTAATTAAAATGTACTTGTGAAAAAGAAATTTCGAGGATTATGGGTATTTAATGAATTTTATAAAAAAGTTTAAAAATGTCAAACTTTGATATTCCTCAATATCCTCTTCTATATATTTCTGCATTCTTAACATCTATAAGACTAAAAATACAGCATTTGTGCAGTCTCCAAATTAAACAGTACAACTCATTTGCCCTTTTCTTTTAAAATCAGAATTGGCTTTCAATGGGACCAATTGCACTGCAATAATATAATAATGTTAGTCCTTCAGTACTGTAGATATCAGATAAAAGAAGGGCAATGGGTTAATTTGCAAGCTGTTAAACAACAAGTGATTGAAGTTATTGCTGTTCTTACATAAAGGTAGACCAGGCAAAGACTTATTGTTGAGAGGAGATAATTGTACTTGTACTCAAGGTGTTCTAGGATCACCATATAATTTGAATTACCCTTCCATGACTACTAATTTCCAACCGGACAGGTCTGATAAAACTCCAAATAATTTAGTGTCACGGGTAAAACTCTTTTATGTATTTATCTATAATTACTAAA
>CATIWF010108442.1:0-12437 GCA_949630135.1 Balakata baccata
TATTGGTCAAAAATTCTAAGAAAATTTGAGGTGAGATTTTCTTCACTTTTCTTTCAAATTTTTATTGATTTAAGTTGGTTTGGATGATTGTTGTGAATAAATTTTAGTTTGGTGGTGTGTTTGATGTTGAATTTGTGAAAAAGAGGAATTGAGGTTTTGTAGAAAAATTATAGAAAAATTAAATAAAAATGGACAATGAGTAGAATGAGACTTAAGGAAGATGGATATGGTGAAAAATTGATGAAAATAATTTTTAGAAATTTTTGTGGAATTTTTAGAAATTTTCCATAATTATGGCCGAATTTTTGAAAATTTATTTTGAAGAATTTGTGCCATAAAATGATGAAAATGGAGTTAAATGGAGTGTTTGGAAATGGAAGATAATTTTTGGAATGAATGAAATATTTTTAGTGAATTTTTGGCCTAATTATTGAAAAATTTATTGGAAATTATTGAATATTATTTTGGTGAAATTGGTGATGGAAAATACAAGAAAATGGGCTAAAGAGATCATAGGAATTTATTTGAAATTTTTAAAGTATTTATTGAATTAATATGAATTTTTGAGTAGAAAAAATAGATTTTTGGAGAAAAATGAAAAATGAAAGTAAAAGGAAAAAAATAGTTTGGAGGATGAAAAATAAGAAAAAAAATGAAATGTTTACAAAGATTAAAAATATATATATATATTGGAAAATTTTTGGTCACGCCGGAAAGCGTGTTGGGTGATCGAAATTTTGAATTATGCGTCAAACACATATAATAAGAAAATATAATATCGATATGAGATTTTGATATATAAGAGAATGAGAAATAGTTAGGAGTTTTATTTTCAACAAAAAATATGTTGAAAATGATTTTGTAGTTAATCAGAAATTATTGTTGTTCAGGCGCAATTACGAGACCAACGCCAAATGTAGACCAGGGAAAAAAGCCTGCAAATATCGGGACGTGAAAGTTGAGGTCTGTACAGTAATTTATAATTTTAGCCATTAAATGTTAAAAATATAATTTTAATGAAGTTTTGATTTAAATGAGTTTATATGATAAAATAGTTTGAAATATTATAAAAATACATATTTGACAAGAATTTGATATTTTAGCCTATATATTAGCATAGATAACAACTTAGGGGTTATTGACATGTCAATAAGGTTATTGGCCCGGTAGGTTTTCTGTGGCCATGTATTATACTTTACAGCGTGATAGGTTTCCTGTGGTCGTATGATACATATATTCGGTCCGGTAGATTTTCTGGGACCGTGTAATAAAATTTATTCACATTATTTCTCTGATCCGATGGGTTTTCTGAGATCATGAAATGATTTGTACCCCTCGTTTCCCTATGATTAGTCTATGATGATTTAGTATATGGGCATGACAAGATATTTTTATAAGTTTATAATATTGATGAAAAATTTTATATTTGATATTTTCTATAAATGACTGTTATTATAAATTATTATACTACTGAGTTGTATAACTCAGCGCGGGAGTTTGTTTTTCTCTCGCGCAGATTTAAAGTGAAGATAAAGCGACAAGCATTGTAGATATAAAGTCGCTGATAGTGGACCCACAATATGGAGCCAAGCAATAGCGGTAGCCATTCCGAGCGGGTTGACCTTTTCTTTTGTATTTTATTATTATGGTATTAGTATTGTAAAAAAAAATTAAATACTAATATACAAAGGAATATAGACAGAGAGCGAGTTTAAAATTATATATTCTTATTTTATATTTTATTCTACTTAAAAGAAAAATGTTATAGTATTTTATATTATTTACAAATGTTTTGATATTTGATTTTATAAATCGTAATACTACTTATCAGTCTGGTATACGATGGTGTATACAGAAGGATAAAGGGTGTTACACTAGTAAATTGATTATTAAGCCAGAGACAAATTAGTTCTCAGGGGTTAATTGTACTCGTAGTCATTTAATTTTGTATTACTTTCATTTAAATGATTAAACTTTTTTTTTGACATAAAAATAATTGAACTTAATTTTCATTGTACAAAAATCACTTTCGGTCAATAAACTGTCCGGATGCTTACGTGACAATGATGTGGCTCACCACCCTGGCAATCTACCGACTGAAAGTGATTTTTGTGCAATGAAAGTTAGGTTAAGTTATTTTTGTATTACAAAAAAAAGTTTAATCATTTAAATGAAAGTAATACAAAATTCAATGATCACGAGTGCAATTAACTCTAGTTCTCAATCTAATAGTAAAAACAATATATATATATATATATATGAGAAATTTTTAGGTAGACATAGTAGTCAATTCAATCATTCATTGACATACATTTAATTGTTTTATTCTCATTGATTGAAGTAAATACAATATACATATACATGTTTAATGATTGGATTAATTTATAAATGATATAATAGACATAGCCACCTAAAAATTTCCCATATATAATATATATACAAACTTTATGCTTCAATGCTTAAAGGAACAAAAATAAAATTAAATAAAGTCAAAAAAGTCGATTATTGCCTAATATAGGGAATAGCAACAGAGAACGGCAATCGAAGATATGATTCATCCCATAACTTAAAAATCCAAATAAAACAAAAATATACATCAATCTTAGTTCTTGTCCGTCTATGGATACCTAAGAGAACACGAATGGATACCTAAGAGAACAAGAATGTTGAAAAACAACCAATAAGCATGTCAAATAAAAAGTCTATGAAATAAGAAAGTATAAAAAATTTATGTAGTTTGGCCCTTGATTATCTACATTCACGGAAAATAACAAATTCTTCATTATATGAAAAAATAAACAATTACAATACAATTGTATCTCTCTTGAGTTGAATTAACTCAAACTTATAATCTATTGTATTTTCCCTCTCACATAAGTTAAAAGAATAATTCTCACCCTAAAGCTCCCGAAGGTGTTTCCCGAATCCCAAGATACCCAAGCAAAAACTCAAACTTGCAATCCCTAAGTTGTTCTTATATTTGCTTCCTTGGCTTCGCTCATCAGTGCCTTAAATTGTCTATATTTATAGACACTCCAAAGTTTCCCACTTAGATTAGGAATATCATTCCAATTGAAATCCTTTTCTAATAGGAATATATTTTTTTATCAAACTTAATTACTTATCTTAATTAAAGTCCAATTTAGATTCCCACAATTTAAAAGTCAAATCCCATAAAAGAAGCCTCTCCAGATGTTACAAGATGTGATTAACTTCAAGATCACTACATTACAACTTTGACGTTAATACCTAAATGGTATTGCAGGCCAGTAGTAATTGGAGAAAATTATACAAATGTTGGAATATCAGACGTGCAGCCAAGATTAATAATGATGACACATCATAACGACAACAAAGTATATACCGGAGAATTCATAGATTGTCACTTCATATCTATATATATATATATAAGATATACCATCATTGTTAACTCAGGTCAGCCTTTTCCTGCTGTCAACTGATCAAGTGTGGCAATGGAGTTCAGCTTATTACTAACCTTTGTTGTTCTCTTAGGTATGCTTGTGTTTTCAGGTTTCTTCCTGCTGCAATCATGGATTTCACCAAAAGCAATGGAGGTAATCCCCGGAAGCTTGGGTTGGCCGATTGTGGGTGAAAGCTTATCATTCCTGTCTGAGTTTTCGAGTCCGGCTGGTATATACAACTTCATGAAAAAGAGGCAGCAGAGGTATTCAGAAGTCATCTGAAGAGACTTTATGTTTACTAACTCGAATAATCTGATGATATTTTCATCTTTATATGCTCATGGGACTTGCTCAGGTATGGGAAGGTTTTCAAGACTTTTGTCCTGGGCAGATTCACTGTTTTCATGACTGGAAGAGAAGCCAGCAAAATTTTGCTAGCAGGGAAAGATGGAATGGTGAGTTTGAACCTCTTCTACACAGGGAGACAGGTGCTAGGCCCTACAAGCTTGCTCCACATCAACGGAGATCCACACAAAAGGCTACGGCGACTGATTGCCGAACCTCTATCAGTTGATGGGCTCAAAAAGTATTTTCAGTTCATTAACACTCTGGCAATCGAAACATTAGATCATTGGTCAGGACGGAAAATATTGGTCCTTGAAGAAGCTTCAACAGTAAATATTAATTATAAACTAAACGATCAAATTTTTCATTACCAATGGTTGTGGAGATGAAATTAAATCTCTTGAATACTGCAGTTTACTCTCAAAGTAATTGGCAACATGATAATGAGCCTGGAACCCACTGGAGAAGAGCAGGAAAAGTTCCGGTCAAATTTCAAAATCATTTCTTCCTCATTTGCATCCCTGCCATTCAAGATTCCTGGAACAGCATTTTATGATGGTATTAAGGTATTACTTCGAATCCATTTCAATAATCTAACTATAGCAATTGAAGACAAAGTCAAAAGTGCACTTCAGGTTTTGAAGTTGCTTGTTCAAATGTGAAAAAAGGGATATATTGCAGTTGTCTCTAATACAATATTCACCTGTTCAGGCAAGGGATAGGATGTATGCGATGCTAGATTCCATCATCGAAAGTAGGAGAACTGGCAAGAGCTTCCAACAAGATTTCTTAGAATCACTGATAATGAAGCATAGCAAAGCAGGAGATGGAGCAGATGATGAAAATAAACTTACTGACAAACAGCTTAAGGATAATATACTAACTCTGCTAGTTGCCGGTCATGACACCACGACAGCTGCTCTAACATGGCTCATGAAATTCCTTGCTGAAAATCCAGGAGTTTTGGAACAACTACGGGTAATGTTAACCTTAGAACCCTGGTGATAACTAATTTTAGTTTCGACCGAATCACCTCCTACTGTTATCTAACTTAAACTTGCAGGAGGAACATAGACAAATCCTATCAAAGAGACCGCCCGGAGCAAGCCTTACGTGGTCTGAAGTCCATAACATGCCTTACACAAACAAAGTGAGAGGCATATCAGAAATTTATCATAAATATAGTATCTGGTATAAATCTTCTTAGATTTGAATATTGACCTTTCCATGAATTTCAGGTAATCAGTGAAACTCTCAGAAGAGCCACAGTATTGCCTTGGTTTTCAAGAAAAGCTGCCCAGGACTTTGAAATTGACGGTATAAATCTACAAAACACAGAGCAAAAGATGATGTATCTTTTTAACAGATCAAGTGGATGATAGAACTAATTCACTAACATCTCAGGATATCAAATCAAGAAAGGCTGGTCGATCAACTTGGATGTTGTTTCTATTCACCATGACCCAGAAGTTTTTCCTGATCCCCAAAGGTTTGACCCCTCCAGATTTGATGTAAGCACCTTCACTGTTATTTATCAGCATTCAGTTTCTTTCCTTCCACATGCACAATGAGTAATGAATTTTCAAATCAATTTCAGGAAACCTTAAGGCCTTACAGCTTTCTTGGATTTGGTAGCGGACCTCGTATGTGCCCCGGAATGAATTTGGCTAAAATAGAAATCTGCATCTTCGTTCATCACCTGCTCACCAGATACAAGTAAGAAAAATGAAAGAATAGCATCAAATAGATGGAATTTAATAAAGAAGGCAACCTTCTACTTAGTCATCATTAACACACTGACAAGAGAGAATCTAAATAGGACAGCATAACGGATAGAACTTTCTACAGGGACAGCATAATTTTGAAGTCTTTAATTCTGATGTTCCGATCATTGTAACAGGTGGAGACCTATGGAGAAAGATGATTCAGTCCAGCCAACACTAGTGAGAATGCCAAAAAATAAGTATCCAGTTATAGTTGAACCACTGTAAAACTTCATCAGTATCATCCAGCATAGATAGAAGCAGAGAAATAATTTCAGAACACAAAAAGTTAGTGCTTACAACAGTTGAGTGGAAGAAGTTCTCTTTTTCTGCAACAGTTTTATCTTCTGAGCAAGGGTGAATATTAGATGTAACAAATGACTACAGCAGTCATTGCACCTGGTAATATCTAGGAAAGTTCAATTTATGCCAAAAAAAAAAAACAATCTGCAATGATGAAATTGCAAGAAAGTACAAGTAACAATAAACGGGGAGATGCTTCTGGTACTGTTCCTCGGTCTATGGTTGTTCAGAGACTTGTTCGTTTCCCTCTTTTCAGGAAAAATAAAGAAGTTACAAAATAAATGACTGCCAATACAATCAGTCGAACCTAAGGCAAATTTAAGTGATATCTTTTCCTAGCTCAATCACATTGTCCAACTCTTTATATAAGCGCAAGTCCCTCTACCAATGAGAGTTCTTGTCACTAATGTTAATTTTTGAGAATGAATCTGCAATTAAGACAATCCTAAATTGTTTAGGATTCACATTTGTGAATCCAGACAAACCAGTTATTTTTCTTATTGACACTGAACTATGCCAATGACTTGCTGCAAGATGATGTCATAATAAGTGTAATCAGGTCCTATTTTTGTAGCAATGCTACCAGAACTGTAGTTGGACGAAGACATATATTGCTTCCTCTAAAGTAGTCTGAAGCTTCCAATTTATTTATGTTCTGTCTGCAGAACAGAAGAAGAAATAGTCGTGCTAAATTACAGAAACATGATAAATATCCTCTGTCCAGTGTCTTCGGTAAATGGAATGGAGAATAAGAAATGTAAAAACATGCATAACTTGACCAACTTCATAGGGAAAGGAAGACAGGCGAGTGGTGACATGAAGAAAAAAGGCATATAAACTGAATAAAAATGTGGAGCAAACTGAACAAACAGAATAATCAGCTAGTCAAAACAGTGTAAAACTGAAGTCAATGAAAAAAGTTCCACAAGCCTTTCTCAATATAACCAAAGAGTTCTGAGCGGCTAAACACATCAATAGTACACCATCATACATAAAATGTTGAAAAAAGAAAGAGATATCAAAGAAAAACTGGGTGTGGAAACTCAGGATAGCACAAAATAAGTCCAATTACCTTCACTGAACATCTCTATGTTCCACAGAATTGCAGTAGCTCGGCAGATCACCTTGGAACACAACAACATGCTAATCTTTTCTCTCGCCCACACAAGCTTAACTGATGTAGTGGAAACTGAATGTAGACATAAGTTGCTACCATGGCAACAAAGGAAACCAAAAAGCAGAATAGCAACTCATTAATACATATTTAATCATTTATGCTTCTAGCTGGTTCAATGGCTTGCATAGCTTTAATTTTAAAAAAGATGAAGGTGGTGAAGATAGTAGTAGAGATGCGGCCTTTATTGTTGCATGAATTGCAAATATCGCAGAACCATCCGAAGAAAATAGGCAGAAATAGCCAGCTCGAGCGTATCATGTACTAGGTCCCCATGGAAACAGCTGAACAAGAAAGTCTTGGAATTATGGAGTCTCAATCAGAATGTAATAGATCCAAATCTCCCAGTTGTGCAGCTGGAGAGTCAATTCTTGTGTAAATTATTCAATGAAGCAAAAATATTACGCTCTTCGCAAAGAGCAGGTCCTGATCCCAAATCAGCCTAAACGAAACAACTAGAAGTTTCCCACCTTAGCTTATCACAATTTGGCCGACTAAAAAGTAAGAGGTTAAATCACTGATCAATTCAAACAAGAATCCTAAAAAACTGAGAACGATAGCATACATTGGAAAAGACTTGTAAAGAAATCTGAATTACAAAATAATTAAAGTCTGATACAAATAAGACAACGCTACAAAAAGTGAAGTAATTCTCACTCTTCATAATTCTTCACATATGCAGAGCACAAGCACAATTCTCACTCCCTACATCTGCTGCAATACAAGGAGGTTGAATTTCTCCATCCTGATACCAAGTAGAGCGCTTCTCAATTAATTCATTCAAGAAATCTTCCAGATTGTCTATAGTGACATTTGGCATCACCACGACATGTGCAATATTCCCTTGGCAAGCTAGTTGCCACCTGCGAACAAACTCCTCATCTCGTGGACGCTCAAACACAACAGTGCTGCTGAGTTCATTCAACATAGCACTAATTCCAGCTTCACGTAGACAATCCTTCAAGTAATGAGCATTTCTGAGACACTTCTGTACTTCTTTCTGGAAACCTTTGTAACCTTTCCTGTTGAGGGTGTACCAAAGGAAAATAGGAGCATGGCCATTGCGGCTCCCCATGATTGTGGCATCCCTTGAAGCAAGATACTCCACATTCCTTGATAGAGCATTAATGTGTTCCAACCTTGTTATCTGAACACCGCATGGCATTGGACAACCAACAAACTTGTGACCAGAAACACTCACACTTCCAATGGGCTTTTTGAATGTAACCTTTGGTGCCTATGCATTACAAAAATAATGAGTTACACAGACTAATAAAAACATGATAACAGAGAAGGGAAACCACCGAAACAATGTGCAGCCAGATATAAATCAGGACATGACATCTCATTGAAGAAAAAAATTGATCAATATTCATTTCTCAGTCACTAGAAGTTGCTCGAGTTCCATTTTATGTATCTACCAATCATAGAGTTATTACGTAATCAAGATGTTTGTGGTTTAGCCAATGCTTGGGACCACTTACTGTATTTAGTCTGTGCTGCCCTTAATGTAACGCCATAAAAGCAGAATAAAGCAAGCTTAAGATGATTTTTTAGATGTTCCTTTTGAAAATGCTAGTCCACATGGAACAGCAGAAACATTAGATATAATTCATTTATTTTGATCTGTTTCTAAGAGATGTAACAGATATTTTGGACGCAGCTCCTATTTATTGAGGAAACACAATGAAGACTCAATAAAAAATTAAGAGATTCAGAATTTGCTTGACCGAGTTGACTTCTGTACATGGTGCACGTAAGCAGGAAAGGGAAAAGGCAGCAGTCAACCATCATATTCTTAAATGAAAAACCCTTTCATGAAAGGATTCTAGAATGTGATTACTTACACGCTTTACAAAAGGCATCATAAGTCCAAATAAAGCTCCATCACAGTGAATGTAGAACCGATCATGCGTAAATCCAATTTCTTCAAGGGTTTGTATTACAAGATCGAGGTCATCAACAGCTCCCTTAACAGTTGTACCTGCAAGTAGGGAAAAAAAAAACCCATCAAACCAATCAGCATTTTGCATGCACAAAGACATTTGTATGCAACTATGCAAGCCAACGACAAAAGGTTACCTATATTAACATTGATGATGGCTGGTTTGTCCTTATTAGCAAGCAATTTAACTTTAAAATCAGCACAATCAATTTCACCAGAGACCAAACAATCAATCTTCACACAGTCCATTCTATACATGCGAGCTGCTTTGAAAACAGAATAGTGGGATTCTCGTGATGCATACAAAATTCCATCTGGGAAAACTTCCCTCCTGCATTGTAAAATGTTGTCACGTTTCACTCATTTCTGACACTTTATAATGCGTAAGAAAAGAATAAAGAGCATAACAGAGCCAAAAGTGAAATCTGACCCTACTAGAATGCCGTGAAGATTTCCTTCTGTACCACAGTTGGTTATGTAACCCCAGTATTCACTTTTCTCTATTTCCCATAAACGGGCAAACCAATCTAAAACACCAACTTCAAACTGTCTTGAATGTACACCATAGTTACTCTCAATAAATGGATCGCCAAGATTGTTGATAGAGAAATGCTGCAACTGTGACAAAGCACCATAGTCGAAGTCTAAATTATAGGGATAACCTGTAACCATTATAACATTCAAATGTAAGAACCTGATAGATATACATTTAGCCACAGGAAAAAACGTGTGTAATCCTCTTGTCACTTGATTGACCAATTAGCCAAATATTTGCAAGCTTCAGAACGTGTTTCCATCATATGATTTGAACAATTACAAGTAAATAAATTTGCGTCCAATTTGTTTCTCTCCAATTTCTACAAATGATTAGCCACAGTAAATGCAGTTTGACCCAGTAATAATGCTCTTTCTTTCACATCCATTTTACTCTTCAACACAAAAATTCTAGGATTTCTTTCATTACTGATGGATGCGTGCATATTCAAATATTTTCCCCACACGCTAGGATTTCTAGCAATTTTCTCATGCCATAACAATCGTGTTTCAAACCAAGGAACTTGAGACGCTTATACATTTAAATCATGAGATCTGCACTTCTCGTCAAAAGTTTGGATTTCAAACTCTAAGCACAAACTGTTACGCACTTCATAAGAAGTGTGACAACAATCAATCTTCCAGAGCTTTAAATTAAGTTTGAAAAATAACGTGCCCTTTTAAATATACAAGTAGATAATCAATTATAAGTTGTTAAGCACGCAAATTAACCACACATCCAAACTCAAGATTAAGTTTAGAAAAAGAAAAAGAAAGAAAGAAAACAATTCAATAGCTATCATCTAATATGACACTCGAAAGCATGCTGGTATTACGACCTTATCGGACAAATTGATAGCCGTGAATAGCAATTTTCAGACTGTACTCAAGGGTTTATTCTTGTTTAATTAGTAACGAGTTGCAAATTTCCAAGCTCATCATGCGATCAACCAACACCAACAAAAAGAAAATCCGAGCTTCATAGCTGCAGAGGTGAAGAAAATTCTCTGATTGGAAAATCAATACTAGCTGGGATAAGCTTCCATAGAAACCAAATGTGAAAAAAAAAAAATTAAAATAAAAATCCAAAAACTTAAATCTAGACCATTAAGTTTCAATTTAGACCAATTTAAAATTAAATTAAATAATAATAAAATAAAATAAAATAAAAACAATAAAACAAACATATAATTTACCTAAATGATGCTTAGTTCTTTCCATCAATGTCTTTCGATACCTCGCCAAAACGCTAGCCATATAAGCCTCCTTATCACCAGTAAAATCGTCGTTAACATCAGGCTCCGTAACCTCAAGACAAGAGGTGTGCACGTTTCTGCCTAACACAATCTCTCTGCCATTTTGTTTCTTGTCTTCTTTAACCACTGCCTCATCTTCCGCCGTCACGACCGAGGGGAGAGGCTCAACTTCAACCACAGCCGTCAGATCGAAATCCTCCGCCAAGATCTCGGCCTCTTTTTTCCCATTCACGAGCATCGGCACTGCCTGAACTTCCATTGGCTTCTATTTATATCTAACAATAGAAATTGAAAAGCAACAGAACACGTTAATCAAGAATTAAGGTAACTGTAGATCTAAGAAATGATGGAGGAATAAAGAAAGATAGAGAGAAACAGTACCTGCACGAAGGTGGCGCTGGCTATTGCGCAACTCGAGGAGAAGAAAACCGAAATGGAAAAGTGAAGAGCGGAATAGGGAACTTATTTGTAGGCAGACTTGCTATTTATTTCTTGACGAGAGAGGCAATTACCATTGGCTGCTGAGTTTTATTTATTAAGCTGCAGTTTTCTTTTTTCCTTTTCTTTCTTATAGTTATAGGCGATGTAATAATATAAAGATATGTAAGAATTTTGGACAAATTATATTTTGATCCTTAACTTTTATAAATTTATTTGGTTCAAAAAATAAACTTTTATAAATTTATGTAATTAAAAATTTAGTTAATAATTGATAACTGTGTGGTATCCCTCCAAATGGATTTAGGAAAAAAGTAGATTAAGGCCTCTTGCGTTTAAAAAAATATATTTTTTGACAAAATTTTATATTTTTAATTTTTTTAATTTTGAAATATTTTTTGAAAAAATAGGTAAATAGATATTTTTCAAAAGTAAATTTGAAAAAAACAGTTTATAAAAAATTAAAAAATCAGTCAATTAAATCAAAAAAATTTAAAATCTATTTTTAGAATTTTCAATAAAATTTCAAACACTTTTTAAAAATTTATAGGATTAATTATATTTCTTTTATTATATTTTATTACTATATCTTTGCATTAGATTTTTTATTAAAAATATCTTAATTTATGGTAAAATAATAAAAAAAATTATTATTTATCGTCTCAAATTTAATCTGTTGTTGTATAATCTCTTGTAATTTTAATATATTATATTGTTTTTCTTGAAGTTGATATATTGTCAGAGATAAATATAAGAGTATCATCATTAATACAATTGGATGGTGATTATAAACTATGAGTTCCGTTGCTGCATCACTAAAATTTCACATATATTTTCAAATACATTTTATTCCTGCAATTTACATCAATTTCAATTTATGGCACTCAATTAATATTTTAATATATTATATTTAATATTAATAATTAAAATGTTAAATTGAATTTTATTGTTAAAGAATTGATTTTTATTGTTATAAATTAATTAATATTAAAATTAATAATTTTCGTAAAAAATAATTATAAAACTTTAAAATAATTTAAATAATGAAATTTAGTTTTATAATAATTATATTTATATTATTAAATATAATTAATTATATTAATTTAATTTTATACTTTATATTACGAAATTAAATTCATCAAATTAATTATATTTTTAATTTTTATATTAATAAACTTAAATTTTATGATAATTATATTAAGAAATATATTTATTTTATTAAATATAATTATACAATAAATTAATAATATTAATTAT
>CATIWF010108443.1:0-16778 GCA_949630135.1 Balakata baccata
AGTACCTATTCTTCCCATTTCTATCACACCATCACCATCACCACCTCCTAAACCATTACAAGTCTACTCTAGAAGATCTATGCATATTCCTGACATTTCTTTTGCAGGTACAGATCAGATAAATACTCCAAGTAACTCATCTCCTTTGCCACCAACTTTTATAACACTGGTCATGTCCTAAACAGAAGAACCCACTCCATCTATTGCTATCCGAAAAGGTATTTGATCTTCTCGTAATCCCCAACCTATTTATAATTTTTTGAGTTACCATCATCTATCTCCTTCATATTATGCCTTTGTATCCAATTTATCTACCATACCTATCCCAAAAAGTGTTAGTGAAGCACAACAACATCCAGATTGGCAACAGGCTATGGTTGAGGAAATGGATGCTCTTCATGCTAATAATACTTGGGAGCTAGTTCCTTTACCATCTGGCAATTCTGTAGTTGGCTGTCGTTGGGTTTATGCAGTGAAAGTTGGTCTTGATGGTAAGATAGATTGCTTGAAAGTTCGTTTGGCTGCAAAAGGATACACTCAAGTTTTTGGTCTGGATTATGGGGATACCTTCTCTCCAGTTGCTAAGATTGCCTCTATTCGGCTCCTTATTTCTGTTGCTGCCATGCACCATTGGAATATTCATCAACTGGACATTAAAAATGCTTTCTTACATGGAGAATTAATAGAAGTTTATATGGAGCAACCACCGGGTTTTGTTGCTCAGGGGGAGTCTGGGTTAGCCTGTTGATTGCGGAAATCTCTTTATGGGTTGAAACAGTCTCCAAGAGCTTGGTTTGAACGGTTTAGTATTGTTATTCAAGATTTTGGAATACAGAGGAGTGAAGCAGATCACTCAGTATTTTATCGTCATACAACCCATGACAAATGTATTTACCTAGTGGTATATGTGGATAATATTGCCATTACAGGTGATGATTATGAAGGAATTGTTCAACTCAAGCAACATCTTTGCAGTCACTTTTATACTAAAGACTTAGGAAAATTGAAATATTGTTTAGGCATTGAGGTGGTACAGTCAAATACAGACATTGCTATTTCACAGAGAAAATATGCCTTAGATATTTTGGAAGAGACAAGGTTGTTGGATTGCAAATCTGTGGAAACTCTGTAAAACTTGTTCCCAGACATGGGGAGCCACTAAAGATCCTGGATAGTATCGGAGATTGGTGGGAAAACTCAATTATCTCACCATCACTTGCCTAGATATTTCCTTTGCAGTAAGTGTGGCCAGTCAGTTCTTTCAGGCCCCATGTGATAGTCATTGAGATGTAGTAACACGCATCCTTAGATATATTAAAAGAGCTCCAAGACAAGGTCTATTGTATGAAGAAAAAGGACATACAAAAATTGTTGGATATTTAGATACTGATTGGCCAGGTTCTCCTTTAGATAAACGATCCACTTCAGGATACTGTGTCTTGATTGGAGGAAATCTAATATCATGGAAAAGCAAAAAGCAAGAGGTTGTGGCAAGATCAAGTGCCGAGGCAGAATATCGAGCCATGACCTTAGTTACTTGTGAACTGGTTTGGTTAAAACAGTTATTTCAAGAATTAAGGTGTGGAGATTTCGGTCCCATGAAATTGATATGTGATAATAAAGCAGCATTACATATTGCTTCAAATCCAGTTTTCCATAAAAGGACAAAACACATTGAGATTGATTGTCATTTTGTCAGACAAAAGATCGAATCTGGGTGTATTGCTATTAACTTTGTGAATTCAAATGATCAATTGGTAGACATTCTTACTAAAGCTCTAAGAAGACCACAAATTGAATATATTTGCAACAAGCTCAGAGCATATGATCTGTACGCGACAGCTTGAGGGGGAGTGTTGAGATATGATTCCTATTTTATGGGCATAATCCTAGGCTAGAAATCTATAGATTAATTGATTGTAAATATTTGATTTCTCTTCCTTTTCAGTGTATGATTTTATTCCTATTTTGCATCTTACATTCAGTATATATACCCATTATCTTGAGGGAATAATCAAGCTGAGAATTTCAATATTCACCATATTTTCCTCTTTTCTTCTCTCTAAATTTCTCAATAATTCATTTCGTTGTAACTGTGTTATAATTTATTTTGTGTTCGTAAAAGTAAAGCTTTGAGAGGGGTCTAATTCTAGTATGGACATGCCTCCATGTCAGCTCAATTTTATTGTTTCTCCTTACCTGTGCAATTACACATTTCAATCACCAAGGGCTTACTACTTATATGGTGATAATTTTCTCTGTTGTTTCCTGCTTTTGTTAAACTTGTTCCATAACATAGTTATGTATCGAAGTACATAGCATGCCTAATATTTTAATATCTTCTCATTGCATATATATTTTGGACTTTGTATATTTATCCTGCCAAATCAATGCGGCTCTCTGATGAAAATACCTACTTTGAGTTGCAAGTTTAGAAAAAATATTACACTTGTGGTATCATCAGTAGCTGGTGAAATGATTAACTTGAGAAAGTGAATCTTCTTAATCCCATGGAAAGAAATGAAAGGGGAATAAGTAGCAATCTTTTTCATAGATTACTTTAACCACACAGGCTGTTTGCAACTTTTCCGCTAATGATATCATTGCAGGGCAACAAACTCTGTATGAAGTAATCAGTTCGGATGATATTGCTACACTGGTTTATACTAGTGGAACCACTGGAGATCCTAAAGGTGTAATGCTTACGCATAAGAACTTGTTGCACCAGGTATGAAGAAACAGACTCAATCTACTAAATTAAGTAAACAGAACTGCACTTGTTCTTTATCTCTTTAATCAAGGAACACAATAATTCCATTGAGGAGCAATGGTTGCTTGAAGAGCTGCTGGGATTTGTTAAGGCCAAATGTTACTAGATTTTTTATTCATGGTTCTGCTTCCCTTGTTTTTTGTTTGTTCTTTCAAGATCCTTACTGACCTTGTGAACTGTATCAGCCTCACTTGTAATTAAGGTCTTCCAAGCGTATAAAATCTGAAAATACTAAAATGATTTCCCTTCTTTCTGCACATTATAGTTTAGAATTGATGTAAGACGAGAATTAACGAGGTTCTGTTAACAGTTCCTGTCAACAGAATCTGTTGGAGATTTAGAGAGGAGAATAAAGAAACAAGACATCACAATAAAGAAAGATTTCTGCAATTTATGCAGCAAACAGAACAGAATTTTAGATGAAAACAGAGAAATGTTTTCTTTTTTTTCTTCTTATTTTTCTGCAAAATACAACTTATGATTCTCCTCTCTATCTCTTATTTACGTATCAGTTACAGCAGTCTCCTTTTATAGTGAAAGGATGGCTTTTTAGTCAACAAACATATTTCTTAAAATCATACAACTGTTCCTAGGAAAAGAATTCTTATTTTGATAATTTTACTATTGGCATGTAACCTCTATTTAAGAGGCAGAATTATTATTAATAAAACCCAAGGCATTCCAGCAAAATCCTAAGAGATAATAAAATCTGAAGTCCAGTGACATGTTGTGGGGTTCATAACACCTATATATTACTGATGAGTTTATTTTCAATGCCATCTGTTTCCAGATAAATAATCTATGGGATGTTGTTCCTGCCCTACCTGGGGATAGATTCTTAAGCATGTTACCGCCTTGGCATGCGTATGAACGAGCTTGTGAGTATTTTATAATGACACTTGGAGTTGAGCAAGTATACACAACTGTGAGAAACTTAAGGGTAGGTCCTAATTATTAGTTCCTAGAATGATCCCTGATAATTTAACTGTCATTCTTACATGCTAGTTGACATCTCATATTATGAATGATATTTACTGCCTTGAAAGTATGTGATATGCCTTAACTGATTTTTTTTTCCTTCTATTTTATTAGGAAGATCTCAAGAATTACAAACCACAATACATGGTCTCTGTTCCTTTGGTGTATGAGACACTCTACAGGTCTGTTCTTGTCATGAGAATCATATCATTCTCAATGCATGACTATGCATAGAAGCTTATTCTTCTATTTGATGATATTTGTGAGCTTAAGGAACCTGAGAACTAGAACCATTACCTAATGCCATATCAATGCAATGCATTAAAATATTGGCCTAAACAGGTATGGAATTTTGGGAGAGATTAATTATACAAGTTCCTAACATAGATATATAATTGCAAGTTCAATGACACCATTTCAAGAGACTATAAGACCAAATACCCTCTCCCTTTAAGAGCCTTTTTTCTGACAGGATAAATGCATGAGTTCATGAGTTAAAGGGGATAATACCTTGTGGGTGAATAATGACCTATTATAGCGTGAGAATGGTTTGTCATCATTGGGACTAGAGTAAGGGTGAAAATTGGCTTACAAGCCAGAAGTTAAAAGCCCCCTTGACTTGGATGGGAGATAGGTTCACTATTTACACCATATCCCTTATTGATTAGGAGTCAAAAGGACTTATCCTTACAAAGCCAAGTACCATTCCTCCCCCTCTAGGAACTCTTCCTAAAAAATAAATGCGTAAGACTATGAACCAAAGTGAACATTTCTCCAAGGGTGAATCATAAGCCTGTCCACAATTGGAATGGTCCATCATCATTATTTATTCATCTTCAAATGATTTTATAAATGAAAAAGCTATGAGTATAGATCTCATAAACTCTTGCCTCATAAGGCAAACCTAATCTTCTGTTGATTTCCTTGATCCTTTTGTCCATAGTTAGATGTTACGTGTTCACAATTTTGAACAAAAGGTGATGTCTGATCATTTTCTGTTGATTTCCTTGATCCTTTTGTCAATAGTTAGATGTTACGTGTTCACAATTTTGAACAAAAGGTGATGTGTGATCATTCATTAGAATTCTTTTATTGTTTGTAATCTTACTTTTAATTCTTCTATATTTTACTGGAGATGGTTAAGGTGGAACTGTATATGTAAGGAGGAAGATTTACAGTGCTGAAATGACTTAACAATAAAATTGAAACTTGATGCAGAAGTTATGATAATTAGGTAAAAATATGAGATAAGAGTATGTTGTGGATTGAGAGTTACTACATTTTTATAAATTTAATTACTATATGTAGTCAAAGGTAATTTTGGAGAAAAATATTCTGTATTTTATTCATAGTAGGACATTGTATACAAATTATAGAGGCTAGGGAAGGAAAGAAATCAAGTCAACTTCATAATCAAATTTCTATAGTCAAGCTAGCTAATTAAGCTAATTCCTATATGAGAATATTTAGAAAATTTCCATTATTTCTTACGATCTGAATTTGGCTTTTTCTGGAGCTTTCTTATAAAAAGTTTTCCCATTCTTATTTCCTGATAGATGAGATTTTAGGATGAAAACCTTGCTGTTAAGGAAAACAAGGGATGAGCAGCTTGCTATGTAATGAATTTTGATATTTATGTTTCATCTCATCTTTTTTTTCTTAGTTGCCCGATTTTTTGGTCACTTAGTAACAATCGAGCATAGGTTGATTGTCTGTTTACGTTGCTGCAGTATAGACTTTAACTTTAACTATTTAACTTCTGCTATACACTATCATTTATTTTCTTTACAGTGGGATACAAAAGCAGATTTCTACAAGCTCCACTATTCGTAAGCTTGTTGCACAAACATTCATAAAGCTGAGCTTGGCATACATGGAGTTGAAGAGAATTTATGAGGTCTGGGTTTTAAATTGAATATCTCTCTTTAACATCTTCTTAGTATTTTCTACTTTAGCATGGATTTGAAATTCTCAATTTCTTATAGAAGATTTTATTTATTCTCTGAAGCATGATTATGTAACTGTTTCTCACTGTTGTAATATGCTTCCAACATTTTAAGAACCTTGTGATTCTTATATAACTGCTCTTGTTGTCATGGAGCTTCTAAAGTACAACATGGTCATAGGATCCATTAAATCATGTGCTTGTGAAGTTATAACTAAATCAATATAAGAGCATTGGCCTTCTGGTTTGTTGAGTTTTGCTTTTCACTGTTAATATGGTCATACAAGTTCAAATTCCATGTACTTGCTCTTTGCTTCCAATATGATATTAATGTAGTATAGGCGAGCAGTGTTTTATGAAATGAAATAGTGGGATCCACTGCTTAACAGGTCTAACAGCGAATGTGTTATCTATTGCATATCTTTACATGTTCTGAATAGAACATGTACTTTCCTCAACATGAAATTAAGTCTGTTGGTTAAGATATTTGTCAAACTTAATTTTAACCATTGTCCAATCACTAAACAAATTTCTTTGTTGTCATAGGGGACTTATTTGACAAGTGTTCAGAAGGCGCCATCATATTTTGTTTTGGTATTTGACTGTCTACTGGCAAGAATAATGGCTACAATCTTGTTGCCTGTGCATTTGTTGGCTAAGACGCTCATTTACAGTAAAATTCATTCCGCTATTGGAATAAGCAAGGTTTCAGTTTTCATTTTAGTCAATGTGCAGCAATGTTCCTTTTCCCCTGTCATCCATTTCTTCTTCTGTATAAGCTGGCAATCCTATTATAGGACTTAAGGTCAATTTGAAGATTTTATGTATTTTATTTTTCATTAACATGACCAAGCCAAAAATGGAAATGTGGGGGAGGGGAAAGAAACTGTCATTGCTCAAAAGCGTTGTCATCTCTTATTATTCCCTTTTGGATTTTGAACATAAATGTGTCAGTAGTAAAATTTATAATATCTACAACTCTGGTTCCTTTCAGGCTGGCATAAGTGGAGGTGGAAGCTTACCATTGCATGTTGATAAATTTTTTGAGGTTAGAAACTTGTCATATTTTGATGTCTATATTATAGATTCTTGACAGTCTTATAATGATACTGTTCATAATACCTGCAGGCAATAGGTGTGAAAGTCCAGAATGGTTATGGAATGACTGAGTCCTCTCCAGTTACTGCTTGTCGACGACCTAACTGTAATGTAAAGCTCGCATCCCTCATATTTGGAATATTGAACTTTTGCTACATTTAGTTAATATCTGAGACTTTTAGTTGATATTGCAATATGAAAACTGTTGTTATTTACAAAAGCTGTTCGAGCCATTGAACCCAAAAATTTGACCTTGTCATGAAAGGCAACTTTAGGTGGGACTTCCATGCTGGCACAGTGAAATTACAAAAACAAAATACACTAATTGTGGACAAGAACAATGGGCCTATCATGAGCTACCAACAGAAGAATACAACACAATAATAGCACCCTCTTTTCTTTTTCCTGTTTTATATTGCTGCAATCCTAGCCAAGTTCAATGCAAGAGTGACCTTGGATGGCAATGATAAAATATCTTTTCATACTTAGAATATGATTGAGAATCTTTAACATCTAGGGAGAATGGGTAAAAAAAAAAACTGTAAGGAATATAATGAAATAAAATTTAAGATCCAAAAAACTGCAATAAAGCTTAATCTATGTTTGCATTAATTTCTTTCAATCTTTCGAGGAAGCATTGATATATGCCTACAGAATTTTGCTACCAGAAAATGAATTAGCATCAGCTGACTTGCATTGAAATCTGTTCAGTTGGCTTGCTGTTTATCTGACTAGTTCTATTTTCTCAGTATTGTGGGACAGAAGCATCCAGAGAGTTAATTAGCTAAATATCTAGTTATCTAGAGCTTTGAAAATAATGTAGGGCCAATTGGGATGCTACATATTCTTGTCTAGTTTATGTCCTTTTCCTGTTTGTTCTTTTGGGGAAGAAATTAGTAGGTTTACTTTGATCAAAATTTTTCTAGTCTTATTACTCAAGTATAGTATGGTGTTTTTCTTCTTCTTCTCCCTATAAGAGGAGTATTCTTGTTGCTGTAATTTGTCAGTTTTTGGTTACATGGTATGGCTTGAAAGGTTTCGTAATTTTAGGTTTATGATGGTTATAATGGGTAGGAATCTTAGGAATTAAGGATGTCAAGGGGGTGATTTCACAACAACTTACACCTAGAACTCTTTGGGAGTACACTTAGAGATAAACAGAAATTTATCACACATCTCAAAGCAAACAATTGCTAGAAGTTTTACTAAAGTGAAGCTGAAACATTGCAGGCATTCATATTTATAGACTTGAATTAATCCTAAACCCATATTGGACTTATCCTAATCCTCAAATGATTTCCTAAAGAAAACGAGAAGGAAAGTAATGTTTTCTTAACATTATTTGATTTTGTTAATTGTGAAAATATGAACTATCTTATATAAAATATCAAAAAGATATTTATGTTTCTCAACTTAAAAGCTATTTAGGAGTAAAGCATATAAAAAAATATGTACTATCTTATATAAATATCAAAAGATTACATTTTGAAGTTTAAAGTTTCTTCTTTGAAGCAGCAATAGCCTTTCACCTTAGAACTCGTCCAGAAAAATAACAGTAAAATTCATCTTAGTCAATGGGATGGCAGGAATTTGCTAATTCGATGAGATGGAAACTTGAAGTATACAACCCAGGAAGAATATGGAAACCCAAGAAAATAAAGAAATGGATGTTAGTGTGATGCAGGAACATCCAAATCCTATTCAGCCTAGGATTAGGATGATAATTTAGTTCTCCTTAATACTTTAGTCTTTATGTTTTCTTGTTTAGGAATTTTCTTTTATTAGTCTTTATTCTTTTAATCATTACCTTTTTAGTTTAGGACTAGGATTTACTCCAACTTGTATAAATAAGGATACCAGCTGAGAGCTTTATTCATTGTATTTTTTTTCTGACTTCTATTTCGTTAATAACTTAATGGTTGTTAACCCTAATTATTTTCCTTGTTCCAACCTTTAATCATCTACTCTATTCTTGCGTTGCATCATAGTGTTTTTGCAATGTTCTTAAATGACTTCGTGTTGGGTTTGGGACCATCTTTGCTTGATATCTGCATTAGCTAACAAACTATGATAACACCAACTATCAAGATTAAAAAATGATTAATACATATACAAAATTTTAAGATTTTAAAGTTTGTCCCTCTCATTATATTTGATCTAGCCTTCGTGATATATAGGCAACTCAAATGGGAAAGGTTTATTCATCTATAAAGACAGGTTTAAATACATACAAATTTTCACATATTTAACTTATTTCATTCTCGTTTAGCCCAAAAGTTAGGATTTACTGAAGTCCACTAGAAATAGGCTTAAAATATCTATGCAAAAGTCTTGATCTATTTATAAATGACATGGGTTTTTGATATGTATGTTTGTATATTTTAACTTCTTAAAATGCTTCGGAAATGTTGTTATTTTTTATCTGCCTTTTCACTTTTCTCATTTTGTTGTTTTTCTAGTATAAAGTGTGATGTTAGATGGGAATGAAATTGCAGTATTATTGAGTTTGTCATAGGATAACATCTTGAAGGATAATAAAGAAATAAAAGTGTTGTCTAAACTTCTTGTATTTCAGTGTCGTTGAAATTTTAAAAATTGGATGTTGAAAATCTATCTGCAAAAACTATTCATTGTTTTCATTTCTTGCCTTTAATCTTTTCTAATTTTATTTAAACTAATAAGTGTCACTATTACATAAAAGATATATATATTAATGATTTCACCAGAGATGAAGAAAATTGGAACAAATGATTATTAATTTTCTTGCCTTTTATCTTTTCTAATTTTTGGCAACCTGATTTATGACTTAACTTGAAAAGCTCACGATTGGATATTGTCCGAGGTCTGAGTTGGAATTGTAGGGTATGGGCCTATATAAAATGCTGTATTCTTACTCGTTTTGGGTACTGAGATTTGGCAAAACACAAGGGGCTTTTGTGATTGTATTTCTGTTTTTATTTCATAGTGGAAATTTCTCTGTCTTGCACATGGATTTAGGTTACCAAACTGCACGACGTAAATCTTGTATTCACCTTTCAATTTCTCTTTTATGTCTGCTTGTTTGTGCATAACCCTGGACTCAATTCACCCCAAAAAGCTAACTCAAGGGAGGAGAACTGCTAAGCCTTTCAAAAACTAAATTTTCAGTTGTAATTATATACTATAAGTTATAGTTTATTGGTACGAGTTTTATTGACAAGATGAGATAATGGGTATTATTGATAGTATTTTATTAGAACTCAACTTCGAATTGATATATGTACCATAAAAAATATATCCTTTTTTTTTTCTTCCAAAATTCTAGAAAGATAATGTTCTGAAATACTGTGCATGCTTTCTCTCTGCTTTGGCTTTAATATATTTATTATGGAGTGGTATATCATGTAATATTATTACAGATTTAAATTTTGAAGGTTCTTGGCTCAATTGGACATCCAATTCGGCACACAGAATTTAAAATTGTGGATGCTGAAACTGATGAAGCTCTTCCAAATGGAACAAAAGGGATTGTCAAAGTGAGGGGGCCACAAGTGATGAACGGCTATTACAAAGTAATATCTCTGCTTCATGATACTCTTTTTTAAAGCTTTTGAATGAAATTTTATTATTGTCATTTGAAGACATAAAATTTTAACTGCAGTCCTTTTATGTTGTACATTGCAAATTGAAATTATGGCTTGCTCCTATTATGAGAGGAAAATAGGGGGAACAGGGAAGGGAAGGGAGTGATTGACTTGTGATATTCAATTATATATTTTGGTCAAATATGAATTCCAGTTCTAACAAGTAGGTATTTACAGGATATATGTTGTGTTATATTGTATTAGTTTTTAGTGATGTAGATGACAGAAACAAGAACGTCTCAAATGTAGTTAGTCCCTGCTGTGCTTATCTGGAAGGCTATTTTAGTGCCAGTGAGGCTTTCCCCTTTCTTTTTAGGGGGAAAAATGAGAGATCTTTTTGGTGACCAGGAAAAAAACAAGGTAAAAGAAATGCTTTTTGTAAATTGTCTTAAAATATTTTTCTACTGGATCCATGACAGAGGATAGATTGCAGGGTTGATTAAAGCTAGAGTTTTGGCTTATATAAAGGCTAGAAAATGTAGGAAACTAAATAAACTACTAAAATTTGTAACCAAGTGTAATCTACGCATCATAAATGTAGAAAAAGAGCAGATTAATTTACCTGTTTGAAGAAGATCAAGAAGATATAAGGTGTTCTGGACATCAATTTAGAACTCTGGCATCAAACAAAGAAGCATAGATGCTGAAATATTTTTTCATCTATTAATTAATAGGCATTACAGAAGTAGAATTCTGTAGCCTCAACCTAGTCCTAAATCTTATTGGACTCTCAAAATTGTTATCTTAAACCAACAAGAATCCAAATATGATTTTAAATTAAAATAAACACTATTAAAAAAATTTTGACTGCAGTTCTAGCAAAGCAAAAATTTCTTGAGTTGGAATATCAATGGAACTGCTGATTTATATTTGCTTGTAGGACTTGTAAAGACTAAAAAGTAGTCAATAATAATGTACAACACATTCTTAAGTTCCTAGAGGCTTTCAACTTTGTTTCTTTTAAGTTTCTTGTTGGCATCAATCCATGCTGGCATGGCCTCACTAAAGGCCGATGCTAATAGGAAGGTAATTCCTATGATGACTATAACCACTTACAACATACTAGCTTCATCCGTGGCAACTGCAATTGTAGGTTTTAGAAGAAAAATAATTTTGCCATGTATTTTCTTTAGAAACAATTACTTATAAATAGTAGAGAATCAGCCTCAAATTAAAAAACCCTTAGAAAATAAGAAATCTCTCAAATTAGCTGATTTCTATACTAAAAAGGGAATATTAGATTCTTTCCTAAAAATTAAAAAGAAATATTATATTCTTTCCTAAAAATCTGACACCTCCCGTCAAGTTGGTGCATAGATGTCTATCATGCCCACCTTGCTTACAAACAACTTGAAATTAGTTCTAAAGAGTCCCTTGGTAAAGATATCAGCTATTTGTTGTGTAGAAGGTACAAAAGACATGCAAACAGCACCATTATCAATCTTTTTCTTTATGAAGTGTCTGTCAATCTCCACATGCTTCGTGTGATCATGTTGGATTGAATTTTGAGCAATGCTGATGACAGCTTTATTATCACAATATAGCTTCATTAGCATATGAATTGGTATCCGTAATTCTTCAATAATTTTTCTTAACTAAAGCATTTCACAAACTCCATTAGCCATAGCCCTATATTCAGCCTCGACACTGCATCTTGCTACGACATTTTGTTTCTTACTTCGTCATGTGACCAAATTTCCCCAAACATAAGTACAATATCTTGAAGTGGATCTTCTATCAGTCACCGAACCTGCCCATTCTGCATCAATATATGCTTCTATATTTTGTTGTGTGGCCTTTTGGAACAACTCCTCTTTGCCTGGTGTACCTTTTAAGTATCTAAGAATCCGATAGGCTGCCTCAAGGTGTTTTTGGTAGGGTGAATGCATAAACTAGTTTACTAAGCTCATAGGAAAAGCAATGTCTGGTCTCGTATGTGATAAGTAAATCAACTTACCCACCAACTTTTGATATTGAGTTGTGTTCACCATATCACTGCCTTCACCATCCTCGAATTTCTGATTGGGATCTATAGGTGTGTTAGCTGGCTTACAATCGCTCATACCAGTCTCCTTAAGAAAGTCAAGAGCATACTTCCTTTGAGAGACAAAATTCCCTTTCTTTGACCTAGCAATTTCCATGCCAAGAAAATATTTTAGAAGCCCTAAATCCTTAATTTTGAAAGTTGAAGAGATGGAAGTCTTCAAACAGTTCATCTCAAATACATCATCTCTAGTAAGAATGATGTCATCCACATACACAATTATTATGGAAATCTTTCCATGTTATGAATGTTTGAAAAACATTGTATGATCACCTTGCCCTTAAGAATACCCTTGATTTTTAATGAACTAAGTAAATTTCTCAAACCAAACTCTGGGTGACTGTTTCAACTCGTATAAAGACTTCTTTAGTTTACACACCTTTGTACCAAAATTCTCACCAAATCTAGGTGGTGTATCCATGTACACTTCTTCCTCCAAATCTTTATTGAGAAATGCATTTTTTACATCCAATTGATGTAGAGACCAGTCAAAATTAGCTGCAAGAGACGAGAATTTTTATAGAGTTTAGCTTAGCAACTAGGGAAATTGTCTCCAAGCAGTCAGTGCCATAGGTTTGAGTGAATCTCTTGGCTACAAGACGAGCTTTGTATCATTCTAGGGAGCCATCAGCTCTATACTTGATAATGAACACCCATTTGCATCCTACAATTATCTTTCCTCTTGGTAGATCAACTAATTCCCACGTGCCATTTTTTTCCAAGGCTTTCATCTCCTCAAGAACAACCTCCTTCCACTCAGGAACTTTCAGAGCATCCTGCACATTATTAGGAATCTCTGTACAAGACAATTGTGAAATAAAAGCACGAAAAGCAGGTGATAGATTTTCATGACACATTTGGACAACGAATGTTGGGTACAAAACCTTACTCCCTTTTGAATAACAATAGGAAGATTAGAATCATAAAAAATTGAATTTGAACAAGACTCGGGTTCGGGATTAGTTGATTCCAAACTTGAAGATAAAGGTAAAGAATCTATAGGACCTTTACCTGAAGGGTTAATGGATTCTGGGAAGTGCAAAGGATTGGAAGACCCTTTCTTTTGAGTTGTCCTCTGCCGTTAGTAGACAATATCAAATGGCACTATTGCTGTATTTTCTTTTCCCATTTTCCTAGACTCATGAACATTAGGAGATGTCATTCTAGGTAGACCTGTATTTTCAACATCTAAAACATTTGACCCATTGTCACCTTGACTAAAAAAATTTGGATTTTGCGGCTGGATAGCAAAGTTAGGGAAAGAATCATTTTGTTGTGAATTTTTAATTTGGAAGAAGTTATAAAAAACCGAATCTTTATTTTGGTTCCCCCCCAAAAATGAGGTTTGAAGTAGGGAATCGATTCAAAAAATGTAACATCCACGATAATAAACACTTTCTTTGAAATGGGTTCATAACATTTATTTATAGCCCCTTTGGGCTGAAGCATATCCAACAAATACACATTTCGTGCCCAAGGAGCAAATTTCCTTTGATTGTAATTATGATTATGAACAAATGCAGCATCCAAATATCTTTAGTGGTAAAGATGAAGATAGAAATAACCTTTGGAAAACATTAAAAGGAGTTTCAAAGTTTAAAACCTTATTAGACATTCTATTTGTGAGATATTTAGCGGTAAGAATAGCTTCACCCCAAAGATATACTGGTACTTGATTGGTAATGAGTAATGCCCGTGCAACTTCCAACAAGTGTATTTTTTCTTTCAGCCAAACCATTTTGTTGCTGAGTGTCAACACAAGAACTTTGATGAACAATACCTTTTTCAAGAAAGAAATGACTTAAAGTATTTTTAAAATATTCTCGTCCATTATCACTCCGCAATATTTTAATATTTGTGTGAAATTGTGTTTGAATCATGGTGTAAAAATTTTTGAAAATTGTTTCTACTTTCGATTTATCCTTCATCAAATAAACCCAACTTAATTTTGTGTGATCATCAATAAAAGTCAAAAGCCATTTTTTATCAGAATATGTAGGAGTTCTACAAGTACCCCAAATATCACTATGGATCATGGTAAAAAGGAGTAGTTGGTTTATAAGATTGGGGGGAAAAAGATGCATGGTGATGTTTAGCAAATTGACAAACTTCACATTGAAAAGATGGATTTTTATTTGAAAATAAACTTGGGAACAAGTGCTTTAAATGCTGAAAACTAGAATGGCTTAACCTATAATGCCATAACATGCTATTATTATATGTGGAAACAGAAATAGAATTGAGGCAAGTACTTTGACTTTGTCTACTAGAGGCAGGTCCATTGTCAAAATAATAGAGTCCATCTTTTTCCTTAGCACTGTCAATCATCCTCCCCGTGGTCAAGTCCTGAAATTCACAATAAGAAAGGTAAAATTTAGCTAGACACTGATGATTAGAAGTAAGTTTACTAATGGACAACAAATTGTAAGACAAATTTGGAACATAGAGCACATCACGAAGGGTTATCATTGAATTAAGTTTAATAGTTCCAGTCCCGGCACCGAGAGTGAACCATCTACTATTTTAACCTTTTTATTTCCTGTACAAGGACTATAAGAAGAAAACAATTTAGAACAACCCATCATATGATCAATAGCACCAGAATCAATTATCAAAGAATAAACAGGATCATGAACAACACCAAGAAATGCAGTAACAAGAGAATTACCTTTTTGAACAAAAGAACAAGATAGAGTTAAGGACGACTTTGGAGATTGAAATAACTTATACAAGTGCTCTAATTGTTCCTTAGTAAAATGAATTGCATTTGAGTTGATAGAAGGTTCCTGAATTTCTGTGGTAGTGACATGGTTGGCACGACCATCATTTTTGGATTTTGATTTCCAGTTTGCTGGTTTACCATGAAGCTTCCAACATGTCTCCTTAGTATGCTATGGTTTGTTGCAATGATCACACCATAGTTTTTTCCGCCTTTCATTATCAGAATCAGTACTTCTGGTCACAAGGGCAGAAACCAGGATTAGCATTATTCATCATGACTTTTCTCCTTAACGACTCATGTCTAACCTAAAAAAAAACTTCTTGAATGGAGGGCAATGGCTTTCTGCCTAGAATTTGACCTCAAACTTCATCCAAGCTCCGATTAAGGCCGGCTAAAAACATGTAAACTCTATCATTTTCCTCTCTTTTCTTATGACGAGCATAGTCATTCGAATTCTCTCAAACATCATCATAACGCTGATCAAGCTCTTGCCATAATGTTACCAATCCATTGTAATAAGTGGTAAGATCACGATCATGTTGTTTAGATTTCTATAGGCGAGTTTTCAACTCAAAAATTTGAGGAGAATTCTCTAGGTCTGAGTAAAAATCACAAACTGTCTCCTAGACATCACGGGTAGTAGAAAGAAATAGATGAGATTTTCCAGTTGCGGGTTCCATGGAATTGATGAGCCAAGCAGTAACCTGAGAGTTTTCATACTTTCATTTTTTCATATTTGGATCACCCACAGCAGGTTTTGAAATTTTTCCAGTTAAATGCCCAAGTTTGCCTCACCCATTAATAGCTAACCTTACCGATTGAGCCACTCAAGATAGTTATGCCTATTGAGTCTTATACTTGTGACAAAAATACGCAAATTTTGGGAATAAGAATCTGTAGGTACATGTGTAGAAGAAATAGAGGGGTTGGTTGGAATAGGTTCTGAAGTACTGGAAGAATCAGATGTGGCAGTAGAGTTTCTTTGGCCACCGGTCATCGCCGACTTGTAGGACATCATTTATGGGAAAACAAAAAAAAAAGCAACAAGACTCTGATACCATGTAGGTTTTAGAAGAAAAATAATTCTACCATGTATTTCTTTAAAAACAATTATATATAAATAGTAGAGGATCAACCTCAAATTGGAAAACCTTTAGAAAATAGAAAATCCCTCAAAGTAGCTGATTTCTATACTAAAAAGGAAATATTAGATTCTTTTCTAAAAATCTGACAACAATTGTTCTCATAAGTTTATCATTCCTACTAAGTCTTTCATATATTTACTTGTAGTAAAATTAATTCAACAGCTAGAAATCCAAAATAATTGTTTCAGTACAAAACTAATTCTTCAGTGCATTAGCAATTATGATGATGCTTATATCTATAATCGATAATCTTACAACTATAAAATGCAATAAGACCATCACAAAAACGTTTAATGGGTGATAATTGCTTGGATTGTATTTGTTCTTGTAACATAAGGTTGGAATGCAATTACCATTCACTATGATACTCTTTTACCAGTCATTAGAGATATGTCACAACTTTTGAGTAATTTGAGTACATAATGTTTAATTAAAAATTAATATAGGTTTTAG